>JAHQIW010006598.1:0-32380 GCA_019055375.1 Parelaphostrongylus tenuis
TCTGAATGAAAGAAAGCACTCTTTGCCGAGAACTGGTCTAACTAGGCGTTGTTTCTACTAAGAGCACGTTTATAGTAATCTCTTTGATGACGAACTATCCTTCTTAGCAATGAAATTTGCATACAATCAAAGTTTATTGCTAGGAAATACAGTAAGAAATTTCATTGTGAAGTTGAAAACAAAGCATCGTGAGGGCAAAACGTCAATCTTCTTCATCAGTATGACGTAGTGCTGAGGTTCTTTCAGGAACCAAGCTTGCTATCAAAGCGGCGCTATTCAGGAGATCGATTGACTAATAAAAACATCAATAAATCAGGAGAAAATGTTATATGAAATCAGAAAAAATGTTTTTCCTTGTAGGAAGCGGATTTTTTCTTTGAAACAGAGAAGATTTCATGAGCATCTCTATACTATAAACTCTTCATGAGAGCCCTTTCTATAACATTTCCTTATTTTGCATCATAGTCATGATTCTGCATCGATAGTTATCTTATAATCAAAATTTTACTTTGTAAGGCCAAGAGATATCTTGTGAAGTTGATAAAATACGAAGTGTGACGTAAAACTTGTCCTCTTTTATTGTAGAACGGACTATAAAAGTATTTTGACAAGGCAAGCATAGTGGAAGATAGAAAAGCATGAGTGAAAAACACGGAAACGAAGTTATATAGCAGCTGGAAATAAGTTCCCTCCCACAATAATTCCTTTTTCCATTAAAAACATGAATTATATGTTGGCTAATTGGAGGATAATCACAAGGTCCCCAAAAATAGTCGAACGTAAAAGTATTTATTGCATTTGTATTCTGTTATATTGTACGAACATATTATTTTTTGTATTGTTGCTTCTATTTTTTCATGTACATTGTTTAAATGTATATATAATGCGTTTTAAGTATTGTTATAAGTTGCAAATTATTGAATGAATTTTGATGAACAAAATTGATAACTTGATCACTTTTGAGCCGGTATTCCTAATATGAGATATGGTGTGATATGGTGAGTCAGTGTTTTGAACATACTGTAGTGAAAACAGAAGGGTAACACCAAAAAAAACTACAGTGAAGGGCCGTCATAGTGGATCGAAACGGCAACCTTCTTCCAGATGGATGGCAGCACCACACGCGTCAATGCTGGTTGCTCGATGCCAAGCCGAGACGAGGCTAGCGCCGTTGGCCAGCAGCTTTCATCGTGCTGACCGACCTACTTTCGCGATTTTTTGACGACGTTAATTCCCAACTTTATCGTGATGATCAACGCGCTTTAAAGCTGAACGATTGTATATCATAGCAGAAGCGAAGAGCAATTGAACAAATCACTTTTCTTCTAATAATTTCAGGCCGGTTGGAGTAATTATTTTGTGATAGAGGATCTACATCATTACCTCAATCTTACTAAAGCATAGTATTTTCTGACCGTTCTCTGCTATTGTTGTTGTTCATGATTTTTATATGAGTAACTCCAGAGTTCTTATACAGAAAGTGGTTTACTCGTCATATCCTACGAAACGCATGTAGAGGGGTCGGTGACCACCATGCGCTTTCACTGCTGTAATTAACACACATCTTCTGCACACGCAAAAACAGAATCTCTTGGCGTTATAGATTGTAAAGCTTTTTTCGTTGTAGTCTCATCGAAATTCAGTCATGTGGAATGCAAAGGCACATTTGTGAATTACTCTGTAAAAATAGGTTCGAGCTTCGAGGAAGGCGATGTTGTTATAATGGCAGTCGTCAACTATGACGAAAGAAATCACCAGTTTTGCGAAAGTTTACTGGAAAAAGAGACAGTCCAATTTTTCATAGCAATTATTACAGCAGAAAAGTAGAACGTTAACCTCAAAATAGTTCAGTTGAATAGTTCTGAGTGAAAGAAATGAAGAAATCAAAAGAGCAGAATTGAAAAGTCTTGCAAGAACAGCCTAGCTCATTCAACTTCGAGAGCGAAAACGCTAAGATCACCGTTCACACTCATACAGATGTATTCATCAGGTTTACCGCTACGATGTTTGAATGAGATTTTTGATGACTCGTTATCGTCCACGATGATCTGAAATTAATGATACATTGTGATATCGGGATTAACGGAGGATTGAATCGCAAACAATAGTAGAACTTTAGTTTGCGCAAGAAGAATATGAATATCAAAAAGCAGAAATTACTATTAGATGAAATGCTCAACATGAACAAGTCGAGAAGCACGAAATTAAATATGCGATGCCTAAGTCAACCAAAACCAGGAATTACAATGAGAGGAATGGAACATTAGCGTTCTTGGAGGTGGGATTTTTTTGGAGGAAAATTTTTTTGGCGAAACAAACACTTCTCTTTAATTTTACAGGTCACGAAAAACTAAATCTCGGAAACTTTGTAAAAGCGCTATTTTCAACAAAACATGTCCTGTTACAGCGCTGTAGCTCTCAAAAAAGAATTATATTTAATACGTGTTATGCGTAATCGCGCTTATTTTTCTTACGACAAATATTTCCTCTAGAATACTATGGAACAACTCGACAGCGTATGTTTCGCCGGTTAGAATATCATGCTTATTTTATGAAAAGATCGTTCTACTGCACTGTAGCACGGATTGGCTAAAATGTGTAATGGTTGTGGAGTGATAGCTGCGATCGATAGAGAGCATAGGCACAATTCACATGTGCAAGTGCAAGTTTCGCTACTATATTTCGATTTTATTTCCGCTTTGGAGAAAAATTTAAATGGAATACATAATCCTGATGCCTTCAACTCACCGTTTATAAGCTTTTTTGTCAGGCTAAGGCTGCTTAGGCTTCGATTTAGGACCAAATTTGGTGGCGTGTATGATTCGATGTACATAATGAGAATAAAAAGCATAGGAGCTGTAGCGTTGAAGCTAAGCTTCGCAGCAAGACTGGCACAGAAAACTCAAAAATATCACAGAAGATATCAAGAAATAAAATAGGAAAAAATCCAATTAAGTATAAGAATCCTCCGCTATTGTGCGCGACGCGCATGAAACATAATATTATTTTGAATCCCACAGCGCAGTAAGATAGCAGAAGCACCGGAATTTTTGCTTCCGAATGAGTACTGGTAGTTCCGTGGTAAATCATTTGATCAACAAAAGAGGTTTGTTTAATGATCTTCGCCGATAACGGATATCATTCATGGGAGAGACAAGGTGATCGACCCAATAGAGACGTGTCCTGTGACTTTTCGTTTCGAGTATTCTCTTAAGACCATCCTCAGTTTCAGTGTGTTTTATAAATATTTCTTGAGCCATGCATGTGGTTTGTTGCGGGCACTTGTACAGTCCAATACACGTGCTTCGTCATTGGCAGCCTCGTCAGTCGGGCAAATTCTTCATCCTTAGCCAGTCCTCTCGGGTGCTCCTTCACCCACTCCTCTTTACACAGAGTAGGCGATTACGTACGATTTACACGTACGGTCATGTAAAATAAATTATTGAAGAGTGTTTTGCACTCATTGCTTTTGGCTGGTTTCGTCAAAAATATCATACCTTTCGTACTATATCTGCAATCTTTATATCAATCAGGTATACTGAAATTTCAGTGTTCTTAGGCAACATTCGAAACAAAAGATACGATAAATTGACGAAACCAGCCAATAGCAATCGAATGTACTACACTGCCCATTCAGTGATTATTTTTTCACTCAATGACACGTGTAAATAGTACGTCTGCGTCTCTTCTACGTGTGAGGTTGTGTTCTCTCCAAGAGGATTGGCTAGAGAAGAAGAGCTTGCCCAACTGATGAGGCTACCAAGGGCGAAAGACGTGAGTTGAGCTGTACAGGTACTCATAACAGACCACATGTATGGCTCAAAAATATTTGTCAAGGCATGTCATGTGACGTGTAAATTTGTGTTAATGTATCATATCATGTCTTCATGTTGCAAAAAAAAGTTTGCTAGAAACTTGTTTATGCCCGAAATTTGGTTTTTCGTGATGCGCTGTGTGAAAAAAAATGCTTAACAATAAAACGAATGTTAGTTTTCCTTCGATTTTCCTTTCAAAAGCGTAAATTTGATTCACCATTATTAGAATACATATGGCAATCCCACATATTTATGACTGGGTGTGACATAAGCAGCGTTGAATCTTATAAGCGTGAGCATGACTGTGGTTTGCGACGAGAGGTCCAAATATTCTCCAATTCCAACTTATTTATGACAAAATTCACAAACTTATCAAAAGGACTGACCCCGATCGCGTCGTCTTGAATATTGAAGACCAGCTTGAAACCTTGACCCTCTTTGTATGGGAACGAAGGTTCGTTTATTTGCTGTTTCCACTGTCCACCTTGGTATGAATTAAGCACAGTCTGCATAAGTGTTATTAGTTCTTTTTTGTACTATGAGCAAGTACCTTTCACTTTTTGTGACCAAGTAAAATTTTTCATACAATATCGAAAATTCACCAGTTTTTCTTCGAAGCGAGGGTTGAAATGAAGTAGAATATCAGAACCCTTCTCTCCGAGAAAGTCGACTGTGAATTTCTTAGCGTTTGGAGTTGGAGATGCATACAAGGTGATCTTTTGGCCTAAACAATGTTAAGGCTTCTAAGGATTTTAAGGACAAGGACTTATATAAACAACAATGCGCATACCGGGACAAAGATTTCCACCGGGGAATCTCTTGACGCATCTATCAGAAGCAGCAACATGTGCAGTGTAAACCTAGAATTGTTTTTGAAGGTTGTGATAAGAAAGCAGATTCGCGTATACCAGCTGTGATTACGAATGAGGAACCTCAGCACATTTTTATAATCTTCTAGCACGTTGCTAGTTCATTAAGTTTTTGCGGCGCCCCGTCAAAACGCGTTTGTCTCGGAAAGTTTAGCGCTTTGAGAATAGGTTTGATGATCCAGGATGGCACTGATCATTTTCATTGGTCACGCCTAATTAAAGTTCCAACTTGAACCGTTAAAGTTGAATCAAATCTGCGTTTGAGACAGTTGGTAGGCTTTGTCTTCTGCTGCTCTTAACAAATCATTAATGGCATACCCTAGCACATAGTTGCTTCATAGAACTTTAGATTGCAGACTGAGACTGCTTGACTTCAGGTACATCACATCTAATATATTATGATAACATGTGCAATGGTGAATAGATAGGCGAATCAAGTAGGCAACTCAATGTCGTTAAAAAAAACGAGATGGAACACTGAAAAATCTAACGAATGCTCCTCTATGACGACCAGAATATCTCCATTCTACAACAATATCACCATTGACGTAAGAAGAGGGGTTCGACAAGGCGATACAATATCGCCAAAACTATTCACTGCCACCCTGCAAAACGTCATGCGAACATTAGAATGGGACGAAATGGGAGTGAAAATTGACGGTCGACAATTAAACCATCTTCGCTTTGCTGACGATATCGTTCTCATAACACCAAACATCAGCCAAGCGGAACGAATGTTGACTGATTTCGATAACGCCTGTGGAAAGATCGGTCTTCAACTGAATCTAACGAAAACAATGTTCATGAGGAACGGATGGGTTTCTAATGCCCCATTCACGCTCAACGGAACGACAATTTCCGAATGCTCCAGTTACATCTATCTAGGTCGTGAAATCAACATGATGAACGACCTAGCCCCAGAGTTGAGCAGGAGGAAACGAGCGGCTTGGGGAACGTTTAAGAGCATCGAAGATGTAGTGAAGAGGACAAAGAACATCCGACTCCGTGCCCACCTTTTCGACTCGACAATTATCCCTGCTCTAACGTATGCAGCAGAAACCTGGTCGCTACGTAAGCAGGATGAAAGATCACTTGCCGTTATCGAACGCGCAGTCGAAAGGTCGATGCTAGGAGTATCCCGTATTTCGCAAATGAGACAAAGGATCCGAACTTCCGACCTACGTCAACGATCGAAAATCAGAGACGCCGTTCTACACGCCAGGATATCGAAAATAAGGTGGGCCGGACACGTGATGCGCTTCAACGACAACCGATGGACGAGAGCCGTTACCGACTGGATTCCTCGGGACGTCAAGCGCTCTAAAGGAAGACCACTGACCCGTTGGTCCGATTTCTTCACGAAAGCGATGGAAGAAAGATATGATGCTCAGCGAATTCCTAGAGCAAGGAGGACCCACTGGGCTTCTCTTGCACGCGATAGGGAAAAATGGAAGAGTTGCTGGTACCCGCTCGAGTCACTCGACGATCAACGGGACGACAGGTGACAGGTGATACAGGTGATGACAACACACCAATAACCTCGCCCTACTAAGTAGCTAGGCGGCCATTTTCGCAATTTGTGCATCAAATTTTCATAGTAGGGGGATGGAGTCATGAGGCGACTGATTGCAGCCAAAGTAATTGGTAATACTCGCCGAGAGCCAGATTGATTCTGTCATCTATTACAATTTCTACTAATCAATAATGAACGCCCTCACGAAAATCCGCGTCCCGATTGAGTTCGAATTTGCAGGGCGATGTACACGATCAGCATTTTACGACGTTTATAAGAAAGTTGAATACCCAATTAAGCGACGAACGCCAGAAGACGAATTAAATCTAGACAGTTTAAGAATCTGCAAAGTGAGCAAGTTGTGGTATGAACTTAATTAAGTGTTCGAAGTGAAAGTAAAGAGATGCCATCTAAATGGTTTTATACCGTAGGAGCGCGCGTGGATTAGTGATTAGAGGTGCTCTGCTACACGAACATGGTCGATTAGTCGATTGCTAATTGGCTGACACCAGCAAACTTAAACTGGAGTGTCCGTCAGCGTTAGAGAGACTCCATCTCCTCTGTCGTGACTAGTTGCCGACAACAGTATTACTTTTCGTCGCAAGATTCGCAGTTATAATTCGGACTAATTCGCGCACGGTCTGCGCCAGCGTATTGACTGCTATTTGTCAATGTTGACATCACACTTGCACACATGACATCATGAAACGGCAGCCAATACGCCGGATAGAACTCGCGCGAATCAGTCAAAATCTTGATTGCGGGTTTTGCAGCGAAATGTAGTACTGCAGACAGTGACTAATCGTGGCAGAGGACGTGGAGACGTTCTCACGCTGATGGGCACGCCCAGTTTGAGCCCGCAAACGTCAAGCGATTAATGAATCACTCCCATGCTACGGAGCCTTACCATTAATCCGGACCAAAATTATACCTATGCTGGAAATAAAGGCAAATGGCGGATGTTGAACATAATTTTTATTCTGGATGCTAAGCATTACAAAAGAATTGCTTTTCCGAAAACTCGCAAAATGGGGTTTAGGAAAAATCACGCTTTCAAGCTATTACTATCGCTCCTATAAAATGTTTTTGTCCAGCGCATGAGATCTTTTTTCAAATTGTCGCCTCATTACGGACATGTACCGAAATTATTTTCAAACTACCAAAATCTTTGAGTGAGCACCATTGTCATCAAAAAATGATATAGCATTAAACAACAGACTGCCTTTCTAAGTCAAGTTCTAAGGTTTAAGCGGGAATTAGGTGCCCTGACGAGAAAATCATGTGAAGCGAAGCTTTTGGTTGGCTGCTGGTTAAGAAAATCGTAATAAGAAAATTTCCGTGAGCACCGGATTGATTGCGCAACACTACGACTGCACTGAAAAAAAAATTCAACTTACTGCAACTACGAGAAGAAGAGCAGTCAAAGCGCTCATTGCTGTGGAATGATTTTCCACTAAAACTGACAACTTTTATACGTACGAACGAAAGTCGTTCTTTTCTACGAGGTGATGATTTTGTGTTTTCACCTGGTGGTGTGACCGGAAATCTCATTTCCGCTTTCGTCCGCATTGTATCGTGTCACGTCAACAATTTCGTTTGGCATCATTCAATCGAAGTGCAGTAAACTCAATAGCTTATTGATATTAAAATCGAAATATTTCTGACTGAAGAGCTGCTCGCCTTCTTCATTATTGCGATGTTAGGTATGTTACTGAGTTGTTTCGCACAAGTTCAAGAACGAGATGCTTCAGTTGATAAAGGAACAACCATTATAAAAATTACGCAACTCTGATCCAAGAACTTCACTAGGCACCATAGGGACTAGAAACATGCAGGAGTAATGTTCGGAGTCAAATTCATAGATTCAATAATCACACAGGAATCAAAAACATCTGCGCGCAAAACTTTGGAAGCCTTTTGGATTTATAGCAAGGATCCAAATGTAACCTTAAAAAGGAGTGCATCGTAATTCACGAGTGACCTTGAACCATACCTCAGGCTGATTTTTCCGCTTTGAGTTAGGCACAGCTCACTGATGCAGTGACCTTAATCGGCCGTTTCTCAATCAATCACTGACAAACCTTAGAACATAAGAACGCTTAGTGTTTTAAAATGGAGCTTTGCTATGCTATCTGAAATTCATTTCCTACGTTTTCTGCTGGGATTATGGAGGTTTTGGCCTAGAGCATTTTGAATTAATTTGGTCTTTCCAGGTGCTGAAGAAGGCGACTCACCAAAACGTTATCCACCACGATTATTGTAATATTCATACTGCATTACTAACTGTATTGTTGTATGCTTCGTTGATATTTGATAAATAATATCACTAACACCTCGGAGTGGCTAAACAGAAAAATAATCATTTATTCAAACTATGCCGAGGTTAATAATAGTCGTTTGTGCGATAAAAAATCGATTCAGAACAAAAGTATTTGGTATCCTGACTATGTAAGAAAACACAATTCCGACATTCCGATATGAACATAAAGTACATCTGCTGGTTTCTTTTAGTTTACTAAGTGACAGATTAAGTTGTCATTTAATGAGTTTAAGATTAGAAAAGCCAGTGGATTTTTCTCGTTTTTAAACGTTATGTTCGATTCTTCCTGTACAATAAAAAATGCTCACATATTGAATATGTGGCTTACAAAACGTGGAAATGGGACGTATATCAACTGAATAAGTTTATAAATTTGTCTCCAAAAAACTGCCGACTCAACTAAGCACCACACTTGAGTTTTTGTGATAAGAGACTCATCGATTTGAAAAAAATTGGTTTAGTGATTTTGCCAATATCTTATGTACAAGAATGCCTTACTTTTACTGCTTCAATAGCAGTGTTGCAATGTTATAACTAGGATAATATCGATTGACAGTCTTCATTTTTGCCTTATCCCACTTTGTTTTCACAAAACTGGGTGGTCGCCTAATGGGGTAATTGGATGTAGTAGTTCCGCGTTTGTCCGCTTTGTTCTCTATTACGTCAGCAATTTTATTTTGCCATCAATCAATTATAATGCTGCAAATTCAGTGGCATATTGGGATCAAGATGGAAATATTTTTGACTGAAGAGCAGCTCGCTTTTTTCATTATTACGCTGCTAATTATGTTACAGAGTTGTTTCACAAAAGCTCAAGACTGAGGTGGTTTGATTGATGATGGAACGGTAGAGTATCGTTTTGAAAAGAAAGTATTTGATCTCCTGATATCGTGAGAATCCTCAGTTCAGTCAATCCGATGTCCATATGGAGTATGTTTATTGCTTCCAAATGATATCATAAGCTAACGATTTGGAAATAAGAAGTTAGTAAAACTTTTCTCGTGATAAACGTTATGGCCGACTCTTTTTGCACAGAAAGGAATGTTAACCCACTGAATTGCTTCATAAAGCGTGGAAATTAGTCACATGGCTCCTTAAGTGACTTAATAATGTTTTTAGGAGAAAACTGTCGATTAAACAAAGCAGCACACTTGGGTGTTTGGTGGCAAGAATCTCACCAATGTGGACAGAATTGGGACAGAAATGCTGCCGATATCTAATCTACAATGATTCTTTATTTTCACCGCTTTGATAACAATGTTATAATGGTATAACTAATGTCAAATAACATTTTCCAAATTTGCCAAAATTCTGCTTCGTTTTTCTCGCAATATGCTGTCTCATTCCCGCATTTCTCTATGTCTTACGCGTCACGGTATTTTTGGTTTGTGGAAAAATTCAATTACGCCAATGACTACCACTCGAAGCTTTTTAGCGTTTAGCGCATTTGACAAAAGACGACAATGGAATGAAACCTTTTTGTGCGATGCCCTTTCCATAAGTGTGATACACATAGGCTCGTCTCAATTCGGGGCGTTCTCGATCGTATGCTATGCGAAAGCTTCGTTCGGCTAAAAGCACTGGGAAAGTGGTATTGAGCAAACAGATCCACTATTAATAAATTCACTTAGTGATGTATTGGTGAATCCTCTCGTGGTTAGTCTTTAGCATCTTACTATCCAACCTTCACATTACTTTCTTTTTATTAACGTTCTTCTATTCATTTTTTTCCCTCTGTTAGTCATATTAAAAATGATAAGCATCGAATGAACTCGGCTTTCCAGGCAAATATTTTCCTTCTTATTCTATTGAAGTTTTTTTTTTTGGTAAGAGGAACTACGCAGCTGGTCTAAATTAGTGTTGTTGTTCTACTTCTGAGCTATGATAGAAGCTAATTTTGGAATACTGTCCTTTCAATCGGAATCGCTCGACGCTAGTAATTCTCTCATCAAAATCGATGACTGACATTTCGGCGAGTTCGCCTTCTCTGATGTTTGGGGTGTTCTTGTAATGTTAATCGCATTCTTGACTTTTCATATGATATAGCTGAGTTCCATTTAAAGTCGGCCCTGCGATTTACAATTTCGTAAGCTTTTTCCTTATATCAGTTTTACATGCAGGAAAGTAATATCAATTCCAGCAGCAGAAACATGAAGTTCACTAAACTTGCTTTGTAAGAATTCTCGAGATATTCACATAAAAGTTCGAACAATAGCAACAGCAAAGTGCGGTCAATTGATATTATGCTCTAATGAGAATGCACTAACAATATATAGTGGCCTTCATAAAAGAACTATCCCTCTGTGACTGAAACGTCTAAAAAAAAGTGAATTTTTTTTGAATGCTCTCAGCATCTGTTCTAATGTATAATCAGTCAGCTTTCAGAATGCCAGTTTCGTAATCAAGTTTGAAACCGACGTGGTCGAAACATTCACGAGTGCACGTCGGCTAAGCAAAAGCTTCAAAGGCTCATTCATTTTCATAATAGTTACGTTTAATTGAAAGAACATTCTTTTATATTCATATGAGCAGGAAGTTACAATGTGACTTATCAGTTTGATTGAAGAGTACGAGTCATGAGTATATCAGAAGACGTTGTGTTTTCTTTATGACTTCAATGAGCAAAGACGTAGCCTTTCGGGTCTCGTTGTTATCTCCTTCTCTCGGATATTTGGACGTTTTTTGTTGAGTTCTAATCTGGGTGAAAATTTGTCCAGCGGAGTTTTATTGCGGTCTAGTTGCTTTTTTCCAAGAAACTGTTCGCTTCAGTTTCTCTTTTTTGGCTAATTACCAATCATCAATATTTAGCTGTTGGCCGCAGCCCATTTTGTTGTACTGTAGAGTCAACCTGTTATGCTCATGTTGGCAGGTGTGTTTACCCTCTACCCTTCCAAACACTTGTCTACACGGCACGGGATGAAGAAGCAACCCCTTTCGCTGGGCAAGAACTTTCGTAAGAGTGTTAGTAATCACTCAAAGGCTTAAGTCTCTAGTTACTCTGCTGCGTGTTCTTTTTCTGAAAAGACTTTCTTATATTGCTAAAGCATTTAAAATAAAATCATCTTTCACATCGGCCGCTCGCTTTTACTATTACTTCGTTGGTAACACGAAAAGCACATAAACGTGTGGAGAAATTTCTTTGGTATCATTATTACATGTATTATCTGCAGTTTTTTTTTAAGCAAAAAAATCTTGATTGAGTAACAAAATTCGCGCTTCACTTGTGTTGCTCCTACGCATTCGGTCGATTGATTGCGGAATGCCGCATCGAATCTACGGCCTCCAGACCGCACATAACAAGCCCCTGCCGAATTTGTGAAATCGATCTTATATCACTGCTACATACAGTGCACTGAACTTTTCATGAAATAAGCACAGATTTGAAATGGTCGAAACTTACTCTGTCGATTGGCTTTTAATATTCGATTAATAGTTCTGTTCAGCGAGAAATATGTGCGTGTCAAATATGCGAAATATCAATACGTCGAAATCGCTTGATCGAATGATCCATCGCAGTTTACGCAAAATGGGAGAAAATACCAAATTAATTAAGTAATACATCCCAGTTTATGCTAGCTCTGGAACATCTTTCTTTAAATTTAGCGGCCTTCTCTGTTTTCTGCCAAAAAAATTGAAGACTGGGCGAAGAAGACGATAGTCTGATCTCATACAGCACTTAGGACTGAAAGCGGCATCGGTCGGACAGACCCTTCGATTCACTAAGATATGGTTTATTTAGTTATGGTACTCTGCACTGCGAGACTCTCACGACTTAAATAATTTGGTATTTTCTCCCATTTTGCGCAAACTGCTATGGATCATTCGATCAAATGATTTCGACGTATTGATATTCACTGACCAATAATTTTTGAATCTTACAGCAAATTGAAGTCTAGCGGCTCTACCGCAGAATTTCATGATCTCAACTGATTTCATGATCTTCTCTGTGATCTAAACTGGAAGTGGTTTTTCTCCCTTCCACTGATAGACTGCGCATTGAACCTTTATAGGAACAAGTTTCTGCTATTGCCGCAAAAAATGCGGACACAATTCTCACAAGTCAGTAGGACTTTAGGAAACTTATACGTGTTATTTCAATGCACGCTGCTAATAAAGAAAAATCCTATTTATCGCAGAAATTTTTTATTACTGCCATATTTCATCAATTTTTATAACATACTTGAACATTTTTTCTCTGGACTTCTTTGATTATGACTGATTTTTCTCCGATGCAAAATAAAGACGATCTGAACGTTTATAAGCTTCTATGAACTATAATTCTACTAAACGCTAACGATAGGTTGATATAATTCTTCATCAGATCAATGGCTAGCGTTTCGACTTCTTCCCTTCTCCAATGCCGCCTTGTCACGTCAAAGACTTTCTAGTCCTTAGAGTTCTGAAGAATACAAAACAAACTGATGAAAGCAAAGTCGTCGTCAAGCCAGCTCTGAAAAAGACATTTCGATCTCGCAGATAATTCGATCAAAAAAGAAGTAATAACTGACTTTCCTTTTTTCCACATTGAGAACATCGACTATTAAGTGAGAGCGGAACAATGTGAAGAACGAACCATCGCTTAGTAAATTTTTTGTCTCACAGCTTCTCTGTGAGAAAACGGCTCAATCAACAAAAAATGTGAGTGATTGGTTTTGAAGCGATTACATAAAAGTCGGTTTCATTCATTAGACTCAGTGCTGTGCATTAGTCATAGTGATTGCTGCAGGCTGGCTAATCCAGAGAAAAAACAAACCCCTATCAATGAGCTCTCACCATCATCAACTGCTTCCCTGTATTAGTCAAACCGAGCTTTTCCCGAACGAGTAGGGTACACGTGTACCAACTGCCAAGAAACCAGAGGTTTGATGTGCTTGAGGCCGAGATGAGCTACTGCCTGGGCAGCCTGGAGCGTCTTTTCTGATGAACACGTTAGAAAGAATGAATAACGGAACCTCGTAATGATGGTCAGCACGCGCCTTCAGAAAGGGTGAGACATGAGCTCAACTTCAGCACCAGTTTCAATGGTCGGCACGCTCAACAGCATTGATTATCCGTTATTATTTCTGCCTCAACTGCTTGTGTATGTTTGTGAGCTCGTACATCCCTTTCTCCTTAATTATCGGTCTTCAGTGATGGATCGTGGTCGGTAGATTATTACAAGCTCACATGAGGAATACCTTTAAGCAAAGAAGGCTGTTCGAAAACAATATGACATAATGTTGGGTGGAATTTTATGATTGTACAGACATTCTCAGATCATTGCGTTTAAGACATGTACTGGTAACAATACGTTTTATAAGATGTTTTGAGCCTTTCATGGTCTGCTATGGCACCTCCATAATGCTACACACGTGTTTCGGGATTACAACTCATCGGAGTTTAAAATAAATTGTCAGATTACATTGTTTTGAACATAGTCTCAAAAAACGCTGAGTATAGAGTTTGTCTTCAATGTAATTCGTTCATCGTATTAACTTCACAGCGGATTATTGGTATTCATGTAATATGATCTATTACTAAAAAACATTGTTGACAGGTAGAAATAGATTATTCTGGAAATACTTTCAAAAAGCGCTTTAAGTGAAAGCAAAGTCCAGTTGTGTGTAAACTCTCTGCGTGCAGTCGCGATCTGGGATAATTGTCCATATTTTATTGCGTTTTATTTTAGAGAACTTCTTCATTAGGTTAATTGCAACTATCGGATAGATTAAGAAATGGAGATTTTACCACTTGGTTTAATTTTCTGACAAAGCCTTTTTAGTAAGCAGAACTAACAAGTAAAGTGCTCCTCATCTCTGCGTGTTCAGCCCGTTGTTCGAACTTCACAGCGAGTCTCGTTCGTTGTTATATAGTTAGACATAAAATAAAAATGTCTCGTTTACACAGAGGTGGCATCTACCGAGGAAATCCGTATAAGGATTTTTAGTATTAATAACGATCGCGTATTCCAAAAGTATTTTCATCAATAGGAAAATGACATGCTCGGAAAACAGACATAATTTCAACTCCTTTCGCACAATTTCGTAGCCTGTTCTAAGAGAATGTAAGCGCTTTCCTTCACTATTCTTCCTAATTACCATACATATTTGTATGTTCAGCAGTTAACTTGCAAACATCGAGCATATACAGTTCTTAGAGTTCGATTAGTCACTCACAACTGAGCATTACGTCGTTTTAAACACATAGCGTAGTCATTAAAAAGCACACTAAGATTTTTGGTCATTATATTTTTTTTGACATCCATTTTAGGGAAATGGTACGGTTTTTTTTACATTATTCTAGCTTGCAATCTTTTATTCGTAATATTTATTAAATAATAATTCTCTTCCCAATTAATACAAACAAGATCTCTGGAGTCGCAAAAAAATTGAATGAAGAGAGGAGCCTGCACGTGGAAATGCCATTTTTAGTTGGTATAAAATGGTGTTGGATCAATCATAAGCCTGTGATAAAGTTTGATAATGTTTAAAACAGTAGAATCCGCAGGTCGTAGCCTGCATCTTACTGGAAACTTTTGCCTCATAATATTTTGAAAGAGTGACTTTCACTGATCCGTGACATTTGAAATGAAGACGATAAACTGAATACAAAAAATATTTGATGAACTTATCTTTATTCAATGCTTTCGCAATGTTGGTATGTCCTCTTTCAAATGAATGGCCGACGTTTCGGCGATTACGCCTTCCTTAAAGCCTTTATGTGATCACACAACGCTGTTCGCATACGTATGCGAATCATTTGTAGTATTTATGAACTTAAATGGCATTCTAAATGCCATCTCAATCCAGTAAAGCCACTCACAGCATTACCCAGGTGTAAACCGCCTACTTTCTTTCCGCGGGATCACGTTCGAACTCACTTTCACTTTCTGTCAATACGTCAAATAGAACGAAGGTGTCCGATCAGATCCAGACGAGAAGATCAGTCAAAGATTAGATGCCTCGGAATTCATCGTGTTCAGACACTTTCCCTTGTTGTTCACTCCCGGACTTTCACAATCTATCCAAAAAACCTCGAAGCGACGACTTTGCTCACTCGTAATCTTTTGTTAACTCGGAAAAGCTCAGAATTTCATCGTTGTCACATCGAAAAACTCATTAGTCTTATCAAGAACACGTGCACTGAAACTACTGCGTGCTAATGATTTTGTGTTCACACAAAGACTATTGGATGTGATAAAAGGTTTCATGCACTGACCAGTCCCATTCACTACCTGCTTGTGTATAGTGATACGCTGTAGTAAGAATTCTGGCGTAATCGCTGATAAAGTGTACACTGATTTGATGAATGCGATCGGCAAAATTGAATAATTATATTTTACTTCTAATAGAAAGATTGTTGCTGTTATGATTAGCACCAGTACGTCCGATGTTTGACATGTGGAAGATATTGCCATACTAAGGGTCGAATTCATTTTGAATTTCATGATCTAACTGAATAACTAAGCTTGTTATAGAATTTTCATTACGTCGACGTCTCAAACATAGCGTTCATCACAACTGTGAGACTTTAAGTAGATCTTTCAACAATAGTCGTTCTCAGTAAACAAGTGCTCATGGTTACATCGTGTCGGACGAAGCGGCGGAGAGCATCGCCCAAATGAAGTATTTCCGTACATTCACGGGAATGGTATTGAGGAAGCTGTAGATTGGATCTTAACTTCATGGTGGATTAAACTGCACAGATATTGTTTATTAATGTAATTATCCAAACTCTCATACTAGAAGAATATCAATGCAATTTGACTTCTCAGCCTTTATTTCCTTAATTCCTCTCTAAAACTGCAACTATCTGCCTTCAGGAGTCTGGGCGAATGTCCCATGTCCCCGCTCACGCACCGTGAACATAATGACAGCGTCGTGGTTTTTTTTATGATTGGAAAGGAAGAAATGAAAACCCGATCTTATTTGCTAGACAAAGACATTTTATAAGAGTGTTGGTAATCATTCGAAGACGTAAATCTCTAGTTACTGCGCTGCGTGTTTTTTTCTGAGAAGATCCTTCCATAACGCAGTAGCACTCAAAGAAAATTATGTTTTACAACGTCCATATTATGAGAATCTCCATCTTTCTTCTATTCCCATCGCCTTAGAATGTTCTACAAGAGTAGAAACAATTCTTGAAAACACCTAGCGTAGTGCACAGTTTGTTAATGAAAGCAATAAAAAATTACCTCCGATTAAGATCACCAAGATTTGTGGCTGATTTTCCAAGCAGCCAGACTTGAATGAGAGTTTTGCATAAGTTTTTAAAATTGTTTGTCAATGGATATAAATACGTTGAAATCATTATATTAAATGGTCCATTACAGTTATGTTGAACTGGGAAGAGATACCAAAAAAATCGTGTCATTGTCGCTTAGGATTTACACAGGAATCACATTTCCCACACAGACTTTTACGGCAACAAATTCTTTGATAGTACAGGTGTTGCTTAAAATTGACCAGGACACATTCACTTACAAAGGCTGGAAGATGGATAATGGGTGAGGCAACTGCAAACCGAAAAACTAGCCAATATGAGCATATTCAAACTGCAAATTCCTTCTAGAGCCATAGCCAAGTATACGTAATGTTGCGCCGTTCATATACGACTATCAAGAAAAATTCTCGATGTTATTTTCTACTGTGAAGACCAACTTTCATCTAAGTGTGCTTATCATATAGCCAAACTTTCTATTTTCAAAACATACCCTGACGTACGAGAAAATTTTGTTCTTTCGATGTGCAATGGAGATTAGTTGTGATGAAGATTAGAGATTTCATGGAAATGTTAACGACATACATTTAGCTAAAATTAGTCATTATTTGGGAGTGTCCATAACTTGTACAATTGCAGATAGATTAACACTTCACGCTTTCCACTATATGCTCCAATGCTTTTGGTGCATATAAAGATTTTATTTGTGGAGAAAATACCTCGTGCGAAAATAACCTTCTCATCAACGCTATAACGTTCGAAGTAAGAACTCAATGAGTAAAGAAAGGATTGAAATAGGGCAGTTTTTTTATGTCACAGAATGATTACCAAATGTCAAGACGAACAGCTCTGTATTTCCAAGAAGGCCTCTTGATATTCGTGCAGCCGTAGTAAATGCAGGAAGTCTTCAATCGGTCGGTGATGAAGCATTGGTTCTTTAGTGACGAGCACAAGGAGTTTTGACTGCGCCTATGCTTGTTTTTGATTTCTTTTCCATTAGACGGCAAGGAGTAGAAAAATGACCGCTCCTGCACTGGACAAGGACTTGCTGTTAAACTTTAGGCAGTTTTCGAAGGCTTAAATCATTGGATAGTGCGCTGTGGGGTCTTTTTTTTTTGAAAAGTCTTCTTATGGCGCTCTTAGCAGAAGAAAGAGATTTGTATGACACGCACATATTTCTCGCTGAACAGAACTATTAATCGAATATTAAAAGCCAATCGACAGAGTAAGTTTCGACCATTTCAAATCTGTGCTTATTTCATGAAAAGTTCAGTGCACTGTATGTAGCAGTGATATAAGATCGATTTCACAAATTCGGCAGGGGCTTGTTATGTGCGGTCTGGAGGCCGTAGATTCGATGCGGCATTCCGCAATCAATCGACCGAATGCGTAGGAGCAACACAAGTGAAGCGCGAATTTTGTTACTCAATCAAGATTTTTTTGCTTAAAAAAAACTGCAGATAATACATGTAATAATGATACCAAAGAAATTTTCTCCACATGTTTATGTGCTTTTCGTGTTACCAACGAAGTAATAGTAAAAGCGAGCGGCCGATGTGAAAGATGATTTTATTTTAAATGCTTTAGCAATATAAGAAAGTCTTTTCAGAAAAAGAACACGCAGCAGAGTAACTAGAGACTTAAGCCTTTGAGTGATTACTAACACTCTTACGAAAGTTCTTGCCCAGCGAAAGGGGTTGCTTCTTCATCCCGTGCCGTGTAGACAAGTGTTTGGAAGGGTAGAGGGTAAACACACCTGCCAACATGAGCATAACAGGTTGACTCTACAGTACAACAAAATGGGCTGCGGCCAACAGCTAAATATTGATGATTGGTAATTAGCCAAAAAAGAGAAACTGAAGCGAACAGTTTCTTGGAAAAAAGCAACTAGACCGCAATAAAACTCCGCTGGACAAATTTTCACCCAGATTAGAACTCAACAAAAAACGTCCAAATATCCGAGAGAAGGAGATAACAACGAGACCCGAAAGGCTACGTCTTTGCTCATTGAAGTCATAAAGAAAACACAACGTCTTCTGATATACTCATGACTCGTACTCTTCAATCAAACTGATAAGTCACATTGTAACTTCCTGCTCATATGAATATAAAAGAATGTTCTTTCAATTAAACGTAACTATTATGAAAATGAATGAGCCTTTGAAGCTTTTGCTTAGCCGACGTGCACTCGTGAATGTTTCGACCACGTCGGTTTCAAACTTGATTACGAAACTGGCATTCTGAAAGCTGACTGATTATACATTAGAACAGATGCTGAGAGCATTCAAAAAAATTCACTTTTTTTTAGACGTTTCAGTCACAGAGGGATAGTTCTTTTATGAAGGCCACTATATATTGTTAGTGCATTCTCATTAGAGCATAATATCAATTGACCGCACTTTGCTGTTGCTATTGTTCGAACTTTTATGTGAATATCTCGAGAATTCTTACAAAGCAAGTTTAGTGAACTTCATGTTTCTGCTGCTGGAATTGATATTACTTTCCTGCATGTAAAACTGATATAAGGAAAAAGCTTACGAAATTGCAAATCGCAGGGCCGACTTTAAATGGAACTCAGCTATATCATATGAAAAGTCAAGAATGCGATTAACATTACAAGAACACCCCAAACATCAGAGAAGGCGAACTCGCCGAAATGTCAGTCATCGATTTTGATGAGAGAATTACTAGCGTCGAGCGATTCCGATTGAAAGGACAGTATTCCAAAATTAGCTTCTATCATAGCTCAGAAGTAGAACAACAACACTAATTTAGACCAGCTGCGTAGTTCCTCTTACCAAAAAAAAAAACTTCAATAGAATAAGAAGGAAAATATTTGCCTGGAAAGCCGAGTTCATTCGATGCTTATCATTTTTAATATGACTAACAGAGGGAAAAAAATGAATAGAAGAACGTTAATAAAAAGAAAGTAATGTGAAGGTTGGATAGTAAGATGCTAAAGACTAACCACGAGAGGATTCACCAATACATCACTAAGTGAATTTATTAATAGTGGATCTGTTTGCTCAATACCACTTTCCCAGTGCTTTTAGCCGAACGAAGCTTTCGCATAGCATACGATCGAGAACGCCCCGAATTGAGACGAGCCTATGTGTATCACACTTATGGAAAGGGCATCGCACAAAAAGGTTTCATTCCATTGTCGTCTTTTGTCAAATGCGCTAAACGCTAAAAAGCTTCGAGTGGTAGTCATTGGCGTAATTGAATTTTTCCACAAACCAAAAATACCGTGACGCGTAAGACATAGAGAAATGCGGGAATGAGACAGCATATTGCGAGAAAAACGAAGCAGAATTTTGGCAAATTTGGAAAATGTTATTTGACATTAGTTATACCATTATAACATTGTTATCAAAGCGGTGAAAATAAAGAATCATTGTAGATTAGATATCGGCAGCATTTCTGTCCCAATTCTGTCCACATTGGTGAGATTCTTGCCACCAAACACCCAAGTGTGCTGCTTTGTTTAATCGACAGTTTCTCCTAAAAACATTATTAAGTCACTTAAGGAGCCATGTGACTAATTTCCACGCTTTATGAAGCAATTCAGTGGGTTAACATTCCTTTCTGTGCAAAAAGAGTCGGCCATAACGTTTATCACGAGAAAAGTTTACTAACTTCTTATTTCCAAATCGTTAGCTTATGATATCATTTGGAAGCAATAAACATACTCCATATGGACATCGGATTGACTGAACTGAGGATTCTCACGATATCAGGAGATCAAATACTTTCTTTTCAAAACGATACTCTACCGTTCCATCATCAATCAAACCACCTCAGTCTTGAGCTTTTGTGAAACAACTCTGTAACATAATTAGCAGCGTAATAATGAAAAAAGCGAGCTGCTCTTCAGTCAAAAATATTTCCATCTTGATCCCAATATGCCACTGAATTTGCAGCATTATAATTGATTGATGGCAAAATAAAATTGCTGACGTAATAGAGAACAAAGCGGACAAACGCGGAACTACTACATCCAATTACCCCATTAGGCGACCACCCAGTTTTGTGAAAACAAAGTGGGATAAGGCAAAAATGAAGACTGTCAATCGATATTATCCTAGTTATAACATTGCAACACTGCTATTGAAGCAGTAAAAGTAAGGCATTCTTGTACATAAGATATTGGCAAAATCACTAAACCAATTTTTTTCAAATCGATGAGTCTCTTATCACAAAAACTCAAGTGTGGTGCTTAGTTGAGTCGGCAGTTTTTTGGAGACAAATTTATAAACTTATTCAGTTGATATACGTCCCATTTCCACGTTTTGTAAGCCACATATTCAATATGTGAGCATTTTTTATTGTACAGGAAGAATCGAACATAACGTTTAAAAACGAGAAAAATCCACTGGCTTTTCTAATCTTAAACTCATTAAATGACAACTTAATCTGTCACTTAGTAAACTAAAAGAAACCAGCAGATGTACTTTATGTTCATATCGGAATGTCGGAATTGTGTTTTCTTACATAGTCAGGATACCAAATACTTTTGTTCTGAATCGATTTTTTATCGCACAAACGACTATTATTAACCTCGGCATAGTTTGAATAAATGATTATTTTTCTGTTTAGCCACTCCGAGGTGTTAGTGATATTATTTATCAAATATCAACGAAGCATACAACAATACAGTTAGTAATGCAGTATGAATATTACAATAATCGTGGTGGATAACGTTTTGGTGAGTCGCCTTCTTCAGCACCTGGAAAGACCAAATTAATTCAAAATGCTCTAGGCCAAAACCTCCATAATCCCAGCAGAAAACGTAGGAAATGAATTTCAGATAGCATAGCAAAGCTCCATTTTAAAACACTAAGCGTTCTTATGTTCTAAGGTTTGTCAGTGATTGATTGAGAAACGGCCGATTAAGGTCACTGCATCAGTGAGCTGTGCCTAACTCAAAGCGGAAAAATCAGCCTGAGGTATGGTTCAAGGTCACTCGTGAATTACGATGCACTCCTTTTTAAGGTTACATTTGGATCCTTGCTATAAATCCAAAAGGCTTCCAAAGTTTTGCGCGCAGATGTTTTTGATTCCTGTGTGATTATTGATCTATGAATTTGACTCCGAACATTACTCCTGCATGTTTCTAGTCCCTATGGTGCCTAGTGAAGTTCTTGGATCAGAGTTGCGTAATTTTTATAATGGTTGTTCCTTTATCAACTGAAGCATCTCGTTCTTGAACTTGTGCGAAACAACTCAGTAACATACCTAACATCGCAATAATGAAGAAGGCGAGCAGCTCTTCAGTCAGAAATATTTCGATTTTAATATCAATAAGCTATTGAGTTTACTGCACTTCGATTGAATGATGCCAAACGAAATTGTTGACGTGACACGATACAATGCGGACGAAAGCGGAAATGAGATTTCCGGTCACACCACCAGGTGAAAACACAAAATCATCACCTCGTAGAAAAGAACGACTTTCGTTCGTACGTATAAAAGTTGTCAGTTTTAGTGGAAAATCATTCCACAGCAATGAGCGCTTTGACTGCTCTTCTTCTCGTAGTTGCAGTAAGTTGAATTTTTTTTTTCAGTGCAGTCGTAGTGTTGCGCAATCAATCCGGTGCTCACGGAAATTTTCTTATTACGATTTTCTTAACCAGCAGCCAACCAAAAGCTTCGCTTCACATGATTTTCTCGTCAGGGCACCTAATTCCCGCCTTAAACCTTAGAACTTGACTTAGAAAGGCAGTCTGTTGTTTAATGCTATATCATTTTTTGATGACAATGGTGCTCACTCAAAGATTTTGGTAGTTTGAAAATAATTTCGGTACATGTCCGTAATGAGGCGACAATTTGAAAAAAGATCTCATGCGCTGGACAAAAACATTTTATAGGAGCGATAGTAATAGCTTGAAAGCGTGATTTTTTCCTAAACCCCATTTTGCGAGTTTTCGGAAAAGCAATTCTTTTGTAATGCTTAGCATCCAGAATAAAAATTATGTTCAACATCCGCCATTTGCCTTTATTTCCAGCATAGGTATAATTTTGGTCCGGATTAATGGTAAGGCTCCGTAGCATGGGAGTGATTCATTAATCGCTTGACGTTTGCGGGCTCAAACTGGGCGTGCCCATCAGCGTGAGAACGTCTCCACGTCCTCTGCCACGATTAGTCACTGTCTGCAGTACTACATTTCGCTGCAAAACCCGCAATCAAGATTTTGACTGATTCGCGCGAGTTCTATCCGGCGTATTGGCTGCCGTTTCATGATGTCATGTGTGCAAGTGTGATGTCAACATTGACAAATAGCAGTCAATACGCTGGCGCAGACCGTGCGCGAATTAGTCCGAATTATAACTGCGAATCTTGCGACGAAAAGTAATACTGTTGTCGGCAACTAGTCACGACAGAGGAGATGGAGTCTCTCTAACGCTGACGGACACTCCAGTTTAAGTTTGCTGGTGTCAGCCAATTAGCAATCGACTAATCGACCATGTTCGTGTAGCAGAGCACCTCTAATCACTAATCCACGCGCGCTCCTACGGTATAAAACCATTTAGATGGCATCTCTTTACTTTCACTTCGAACACTTAATTAAGTTCATACCACAACTTGCTCACTTTGCAGATTCTTAAACTGTCTAGATTTAATTCGTCTTCTGGCGTTCGTCGCTTAATTGGGTATTCAACTTTCTTATAAACGTCGTAAAATGCTGATCGTGTACATCGCCCTGCAAATTCGAACTCAATCGGGACGCGGATTTTCGTGAGGGCGTTCATTATTGATTAGTAGAAATTGTAATAGATGACAGAATCAATCTGGCTCTCGGCGAGTATTACCAATTACTTTGGCTGCAATCAGTCGCCTCATGACTCCATCCCCCTACTATGAAAATTTGATGCACAAATTGCGAAAATGGCCGCCTAGCTACTTAGTAGGGCGAGGTTATTGGTGTGTTGTCATCACCTGTATCACCTGTCACCTGTCGTCCCGTTGATCGTCGAGTGACTCGAGCGGGTACCAGCAACTCTTCCATTTTTCCCTATCGCGTGCAAGAGAAGCCCAGTGGGTCCTCCTTGCTCTAGGAATTCGCTGAGCATCATATCTTTCTTCCATCGCTTTCGTGAAGAAATCGGACCAACAGGTCAGTGGTCTTCCTTTAGAGCGCTTGACGTCCCGAGGAATCCAGTCGGTAACGGCTCTCGTCCATCGGTTGTCGTTGAAGCGCATCACGTGTCCGGCCCACCTTATTTTCGATATCCTGGCGTGTAGAACGGCGTCTCTGATTTTCGATCGTTGACGTAGGTCGAAAGTTCGGATCCTTTGTCTCATTTGCGAAATACGGGATACTCCTAGCATCGACCTTTCGACTGCGCGTTCGATAACGGCAAGTGATCTTTCATCCTGCTTACGTAGCGACCAGGTTTCTGCTGCATACGTTAGAGCAGGGGTAATTGTCGAGTCGAAAAGGTGGGCACGGAGTCGGATGTTCTTTGTCCTCTTCACTACATCTTCGATGCTCTTAAACGTTCCCCAAGCCGCTCGTTTCCTCCTGCTCAACTCTGGGGCTAGGTCGTTCATCATGTTGATTTCACGACCTAGATAGATGTAACTGGAGCATTCGGAAATTGTCGTTCCGTTGAGCGTGAATGGGGCATTAGAAACCCATCCGTTCCTCATGAACATTGTTTTCGTTAGATTCAGTTGAAGACCGATCTTTCCACAGGCGTTATCGAAATCAGTCAACATTCGTTCCGCTTGGCTGATGTTTGGTGTTATGAGAACGATATCGTCAGCAAAGCGAAGATGGTTTAATTGTCGACCGTCAATTTTCACTCCCATTTCGTCCCATTCTAATGTTCGCATGACGTTTTGCAGGGTGGCAGTGAATAGTTTTGGCGATATTGTATCGCCTTGTCGAACCCCTCTTCTTACGTCAATGGTGATATTGTTGTAGAATGGAGATATTCTGGTCGTGAAATCTCTATAAAGCTCACGAAGGATCATTATGTACCGAGTAGGGACGCCCTGGTTATCCAGAGCCTCTATAACCGCTTCTGTTTCCACTGAATCAAAGGCTTTTTTCAGATCGATAAAAGTGAGACAGAGTGGTTGTTTGTACTCTCGCGAAACTTCAATGAGTCTTGTGATCGTGTGGATGTGGTCCATGGTACTAAATCCTTTTCTGAACCCTGCTTGTTCGCATGGCTGTCCTTCGTCCAGTGTTCTGTCAATCCTGTTCAGGATGACTCTAGTAAAGAGTTTATAGACAACGGACAGCAAGCAGATTGGGCGATAATTGCCTATGTCGTGAAGGTCTCCCTTTTTGAACAACAATACGGTCTTGCTGGTCTTCCATTGAGTAGGGATCTTGCATTCTGACAGGTAGCGAGTGAAGAGCCGAGCCAGGGTGTTGATGAGAACTGGCGGCAGGTTCTTCAGGTGTTCTGGTCTAATCCTGTCTGGACCGGGTGTTGTTACTGTTTTTCACCGACGATATAGCATGTCGGATTTCGGAAGGAAGGACCGGTGGAACGACATATTCGTCCTCTTTCAATTTATATGACGGTAAGCGAACATGGCTAGCGAAGAGATCCGAGTAGTACTGGTGGATGATTTTCTCCATAGCCCTTCTGGAAGCTGTAAGTGTCCCGTCAGGGTATCGGAGTGCAATCATCTTGGTCTTATAGTTGGCGAAGCCTCGCTGGGCTTTGCGAATGCTCTTCCCAGCTTCTGCAGCTTCTGCCATAACTGCTGCTCTTCTCTCTTTAAGGTCTTCTTTTATCGCTTCTCTGCATCGTTTCGCAAGTTCGGATGTAAGGTTTCGGTTGCCTGCGGCTCGTGCGATTCCACGTTGACGTATCAGCTCGAGTGTCTGCGGAGACAAGCGTCTCTTCGTGACCTTAGGACTTTCGGCTTTTTTAGCGCCAACGTGAAGATATTCAACGAGTCGATCGTATTCTTCGTCGATGTTGTCGACAACGGTATCTTCCCAAGAGCCGACTAATGATTTGAATACATCCCAGTTTATGGTAGTTCTGGGACTTCGTTGTTTGAATTTAGCGGCTTTCTCTCCTCTCCTCGAAAATCGGAACGTTGCGCGAAGGAGGCGATGGTCTGATCCCGTGTAGAACTTGGGAACAACAGCGACGTCGGTCAGGCAAAACCTTCGATTTACTATGATGTGATCTATATCGTTATGGTACTCTCCATTGGGAGACTCCCACGTCCATCGCTGAGAGAGAGGCTTTTGGAATTGCAAGTTATCATGGATGGTTTGGGTCGTCATGATAAACTCGGATAGCCTCTCACCCTGTTCATTCCATTCTAGTCCGTGGGTCCCTATGTGACGTTCTTCAGACGTTCTTCCAGGTCCAATTTTTGCGTTAAAATCTCCGACGATGACCTTGAAGAATGTATGATCTTCTCTGAAGAATTTTTCGAGGTCCATATAGAACGCTTCGACTTCGTCTTCGTCATAGCTTGATGTTGGTGCGTAAGCAACGAAGATGGTCAAAGCCGGCATAGAACCACATCGTTTCAACCGTAATCGTCCGATGCGGGTTGTTAGTTGTTCGAACGAATCAATGTTCACGGTCAAATTCGATTTGACGAGGACGCCAACGCCACCGACACCTCTACGATCGCATGTTCCAAGAAACAGTTCTTCTCCGGTGTCATAGACAGCGTGAAAAGGATGGCGCCTTCTCGTCTCAGCCAGGCCAATGACGTCGTACCTTATTCTTCTTGCTTGAATCAACAGATCTGCTACAGCGGATTGTTGAGCAAGGGTTCTTGCATTGTAGGTACAAATCGTCATTTTAGTCCGTTTCGATCTTGGCAGCCTAGTTCGGCCCTGAGATTTTAGCAGCCTCTCCGTACTCGTCCTACCTGGCGCTGCCGTACCAGAGGCTCTTTCGGGGTCAGGGGAATGAGGCCCATATTTGTTACTGTTTTTGGCATTTTTGATACCCAACGTGTAGCTTGCCAGGCTCTAAACGTGGGGGCTGGGTACTCACGAGTAGCTTGCCAGTCTCTCGCGGAGGAGCGGGAGGAGCTTATTTGTTGGAGGCGACTCCTAACCGCCTCCCATGTACTTCCCAGCCGCTTGATTGCAGGCTTTTGGCCGACTTGACTCGTAGAAATAGAGTTTTGTCAAGTCGGCACTGCAGAAGCAGGGAGCTCGTCCCCTGAATCCACCTGCGTCCCTGGGAAGCACACGGTCGCTTTTGGTTCGCGTTTTATTCCCCTATCCACCACCTGGGGACGCCCCACGTGCCCTCGCGACTAACCGGGCGGGATCCCTCAAAGAGGGAGGTCCGTGGGTGTTGTCATACACTACGAATAATCAGTCATATTATAGCATGGAACGAGTTACCGTACCATTCGTGATTTTGAGATAATCTTCCCTTTTGTTCAATCCTGAAGTTAACATTTCTATCCAAAGTGCCTCAAAAGTTAAACGCCATGACTTCAACTCCTTCTGATTATACACCATCTCAAAGTCATTACCGGGAGTTGTGCTAATCCATTCAATGGATACATAGAGGAATGCTCGTTAGATTTTTCCATGTCCCATCTCTTTTTTTCATGACGACATTGAGTTGTCTACTTGATTCGCCTATCTATTCACCATTGCACATGTCATAATATATTAGATGTGATGTACTTGGACTCAAGCAGTCTCAGTCTGCAATCTAAAGTTCTATGAAGCAGCTATGTGGTAGGGTATGCCATTATTGAATTGTTAAGAGCAGCAGAAGACAAAATCTACCAATTGCCTCGAACGCAGATTTGATTCAACTTTAACGGTTAAGTTCGAACTTTAATTAGGCATGACCAATGCCAATGATCAGTGCCATCCTGGATTATCAAACATATTTGACAAGGCGCTCAACTTTTCAAAGACAAACGCGCTCTGACGAGGCGCCGCAAAAGCTTAATGCACTAGCAAAGTGCTAGGAGAATATAAAAATGTGCTGAGGCTCATCATTCGTAATCACAGCTGGTACACGCAAATCTGCTTTTTTATCACAACCTTCAGAAAAAATTCTAGGTTTACACTGCACATGTTGCTGCTTCTGATAGATGCGTCAAGAGATTCCCCGGTGGAAATCTTTGTCCCGGTATGCGTATTGTTGTTTATATAAGTCCTTATCCTTAAAATCCTTAAAAGCCGTAACATTGTTTAGGCCAAAAGATCACCTTGTATGCATCTCCAACTCCAAACGCTAAGAAATTTACAGTCGACTTTCTCGGAGAGAAGGGTTCTGATATTCTACTTCATTTCAACCCTCGTTTCGAAGAAAAACTGGTGAATTTTCGATATTGTATGAGTGAAAGGTACTTGCTGATAGTACAAAAAAAAATTAATAACACTTATGCAGACTGTGCTTAATTCATACCAAGGTGGAAAGTGGAAACAGCAAATAAACGTACCTTCGTTACCATACAAAGAGGGTGAAGGTTTCAAGCTGGTCTTCAGTATTCAAGACGACGCGGTCGTGGTCAGTCCTTTTGATAAGTTTGTGAATTTTGTCATAAATAAGTTGGAATTGGAGAATATTTTGACCTCTCGTCGCAAACCACAGTCATGCTCACGCTTATAAGGTTCAACGCTGCTTATATCACACCGAGTCATAAATATCTGGGATTGCCATATGTATTCTAATAATGGTGAATCAAATTTACGCTTTTGAAATGAAGATCGAAAGAGAACTAACATTCGTTTTAATGTTAAGCAATTTTTTTCACACAGCGCTCCAGGAAAAACCAAATTTCGGGCATAAACAAGTTTCTAGCAAACTTTTTTTTGCAACATGAAGACATGATATGATACATTAACACAAATTTACACGTCACATGACATGCCTTGACAAATATTTTTGAGCCATACATGTGGTCTGTTATGAGCACCTGTACAGCTCAACTCACGTCTTTCGCCCCTGGTAGCCTCGTCAGTTGGGCAAGTTCTTCTTCTCTAGCCAATCCTCTTGGAGAGAACACAATCTCACACGTAGAAAAGACGTAGACGTACTATTTACACGTGTCATTGAGTGAAAAAGTAATCACTGATTGGGCAGTGTAGTACATTCGATTGCTATTGGCTGGTTTCGTCAAATTTATCGTATCTTTTGTTTCGAATGTTGCCTAAGAACGCTGAAATTTCAATAGACCTGATTGATATAAAGATTGACTGATATAGTACGAAAGGTATGATATTTTTGACGAAACCAGCCAAAAGCAATTGAGTGCAAAACACTCTTCAATAATTTATTTTACATGACCGTACGTGTAAATCGTACTTAATCGCCTACTCTGTGTAAAGAGGAGTGGGTGAAGGAGCACCCCGAGAGGACTGGCTAAGAATGAAGGATTTGCCCGACTGACGAGGCTGCCAATGACGAAGCACGTGTATTGGACTGTACAAGTGCCCGCAACAAACCACATGCATGGCTCAAGAAATATTTATAAAACACACTGAAACTGAGGATGGTCTTAAGAGAATACTCGAAACGAAAAGTCACAGGACAGGTCTCTATTGGGTCGACCAACTTTGTCTCCCGTGAGTGATTTCCGTTATCGAGCGAAGATCATCAAACGAACCTCTTTTGTTGATCAAAGATTTACCACGGAACTACCAGTACTCATTCGGAAGCAAAAATTCCGGTGCTTCTGCTATCTTACTGCGCTGTGGGATTCAAAATAATATTATGTTTCATGCGCGTCGCGCACAATAGCGGGAATTCTTATACTTAATTGGATATTTTTTCCTCCTTCTGTGATATTTTTGAGTTTTATGTGCCAGACTTGCTGAGAAACTTAGCTTCAACGCTACAGCTCCTATGCTTTTTATTCTCATTATGTACATCGAATCATAAACGCCACCAAATTTTATCCTAAATAGAAGCTTAAGCAGCCATAGCCTAACAAAAAAGCTTATAAACGCAGAGTTAAAGTAGAGACGAGTTGAAGACGTCAGGATTATGTGTTCCATTTAGATGTTTCTTCAAAGTGGAGATAAAACCTGAAATATAGTAGCGAAACTTGCACTTGCACATTTGAATTGTGCCTATGCTCTCTATCGATCGCAGCTATCACTCCACAGCCATAACACATTTTAGCCAATCCGTACTACAGTGCAGTAGAACGATCTTTTCGTAAAGTAAGCATGATATTCTAACCGGCGAAACATACGCTGCTGAGTTGTTCCATAGTAATCTAGAGGAAATATTTGTCGTAAGAAAAATAAGCACGATTACGCACAACACGTGTTAAATATAATTCTTTTTTGAGAGCTACAGCGCTGTAAGAGGACATTTTTTGTTGAAAATAACGCTTTTACAAAGTTCTCGAGATTTGGTTCTTCGATTGACCATTAAAATCAAAGAGAAGTTTTTGTCTTGCAAAAAAATTTCCTTCTAAAAAATCCCACCTCCAAGAACGCTAATGCTCCATTCCTTTTATTGTATTTCTTGGTTTTGGTTGACTTAGGCATCGCATATCTAATTCCGTGCTTCTCGACTTGTTCATGTTGAGCATATAATCATCTAATAGTAATTCAAGCTTTTTGATTTTCACATTCTTCTTGCGCAAACTAAAGTTCTACTATTGTTTGCGATTCAATCCTCCGTTAATCCCGATATCACAATGTATCATTAATTTCAGATCATCGTGGACGATAACGAGTCATCAAAAATCTCATTCAAACATCGTAGCGGTAAACCTGATGAATACATCTGTATGAGTGTGAACGGTGATCTCAGCGTTTTCGCTCTCGAAGTTGAATGAGCTAGGCTGTTCTTGCAAGACTTTTCAATTCTGCTCTTTTGATTTCTTCATTTCTTTCACTCAGAACTATTCAACTGAACTATTTTGAGGTTAACGTTCTACTTTTCTGCTGTAATAATTGCTATAAAAAATTGGACTGTCTCTTTTTCCAATAAACTTTCGCAAAACTGGTGATTTCTTTCTTTTAGTTGACGACTGCCATTATAACAATTTCGCCTTCTTCGAAGTCCGAATCTACTTTTACAGAGTAATTCCCATATGTGGTTTTGCATTCCACATGACTGAATTTTAATAATGTGGAGCCACTATCACAATATAACTACTCCACTTGGCCTGAAATTATCAGAAGAAAAGTGAATTGTTCAATTGCTCTTCGCTTCTGCTACGATCTACAATCGTTCAGCTTTAGAGAGCGTGGATCATCACGATAAAGTTCGAAATTACCGTCGTCGAAAAAATCGCGCAGGTAGGTTGGTCAGCAGAATGAGAGCTGCTGGCCAACGGTGCTAGCCTCGTCTCGGCTTGGCATCGAGCAACTCGCACCGACGCGTGTGGTGCTGCCATCCATCGGGAAGAAGGTTGCCAATTCGATCCACTATCACGGCGCTTCACTGTAGTTTTTTTTTTGGTGTTATCCTTCTGTTTTCACTACAGTATGTTCGAAACACTAACTCACCATATCACACCATATCTCATACTAGGAATAGCGGCTCAAAAGCGATCAATTTATCAATTTTTTCTCCATCAAAATTCATTCAATAATTTGTAACGTATAACAATACTTAAAACACATTATATACATTTAAACTATTTACATGTGAAAATAAAAACAAAACTACAAAAATTAGTACGTTTATACAATATAACACAATACAAATGCAATAAATACTATTATGTTCGACTGTTTTTATGGACCTTGTGATTATCCTCCAATTAGCCAACATATCACTTATGGTATCAATGGAAAAATGATTATTGTGAGAGAGGACTTATTTCCAGCTGCTATATAACTTCGTTTCCGTGTTTTTTGCTCATACTTTTCCAGCTTCCACTATGCTTGCTTTCTTTCATTTCGAGTGTTTTCTTAAGACCACAGCTCAAATTTCAATATGCCTGATAATCATTATTTGAGCCACGCATGTCAGTGGTCTGTCAATGAGGGCTGACTTATAGAGCCCGATACACGTGTTTCGATCTTGCGATCTCGTCAGTCGAGAGTACAAAACTCTGTGTTTGGTGAGTCCTTCACTGAACATAGAGTGTAAAACGTACGTCGTCGCTAACTCTTATTGTGGGGACTGGAGCACCCACAGATATTAGCAAAAGACGAGAAAGGGTAACTGCCCGACTGACGAGATCGCAAGATCGAAACACGTGTATCGGGCTCTATAAGTCAGCCCTCATTGACAGACCACTGACATGCGTGGCTCAAATAATGATCATCAGGCATATGCTTGCTTTGTCAAAATGCTTTTATAGTCCGTTCTGCAACAAAAGATGGCACGTTTTACGTCACAGTTCGTATCTTATCAACTTCACAAGATATCTTTTGACCTCACAAAGTAAAATTTTGATTCTAAGATAACTATCGATGCAGAACTATGACTATGATGCAATATAAGGAAATGTTATAGAAAGGGCTCTAATGAAGAGTTTATCGTATAGAGATGCTCATGAAATCTTCTGTGTTTCAAAGAAAAAATCCGCTTCCTAGAAGGAAAAACATTTTCTCTGATTCCATATAATATTTTCTCCTAGTTTATTAATGTTTTTATTAGTCATTCGATCTCTTGAATAATGCCGCTTCGATAGCAAACCTGGTTCCTGGTAGAACCTCAGCACTACGTCATAGTGATGAAGAAGATTGACGTTTTGTCCTCACGATGCTTTGTTTCAACT
>JAHQIW010006599.1:0-31765 GCA_019055375.1 Parelaphostrongylus tenuis
TTAGCATAGTGTGGATTTCGTCAAAATCAACGCTGTCGAATGGCATCGTGATCACAAATTAAAACTGTCATTCACAGAGGGTGGAACAATTATGCCTGCTTGTTTGCCTAACGGCCCTGATGAAACATAGGCTACCAAAATTTAAGGGATAAATAGCACCTAGTGCATGTTCCCGTCAGAGGAAATAGCATCTACCGTTTAAGTTTTGCACATTACTGGGTATATCTATGACATCATACTACCGCGAGAAGCGTTTAACACGTTTTCAACGTCCCTGCTCGTCGCGCCGCCATATACGCGGCAGCAGCAATGACGTTAAGGTAGTTTGCTAATGAAATAGGGATTTTTATCGTTACTAAGAAAAACTTCGTCCGCAGTGAATGATCGAATACAAAAGAAAAGATTTCTCTGAAATTTCTTGTGGTAGAAACAATGGCACTATTTCCCCCTAAAGCTTCGAATCTTGAGGGAAAAGGCAGATACTTAGTGTAAGAAGATCATTGGAACTGACGGTGAACATCGTTATGTCATCCTGTATATATTTATTCACATTTTGGTCATATATATTCATCCTTTATTAACACATCAACAACAACTCATCTTCATTCAAAACCACAAATGAATTTTGAATGAATGAAAAGAAAATGAATGAATGAACACAAAACTTCATATGCACCTAAGAACAAGTGGCGACTAATGACAATAAGAGCACTAATTCCTGTATTTCTTTTCAATTGATTTTTCTCAACACAATTTTTTGTGCCTCCTTCGATTCCCATTTCCGCCATTCAGCTCAGCAAGATGATGCAGGTGGTTTACGAAGCTCATCAACACATGAGAGACATGGGCCGCCCCGTCCTTTCGATGGCGGACTAGCTGCATGAAAAACATACATATTTCTTTTGTATATATGTATTCGCATACATTACTATTGAAGACAACGACACAGATGGCGAAGAGGAAAATACACCGTCTAATGCAAGAACATTCTGGCTGGTCATGGAGCGTTGTGTCGCCCATGAGTAAACTTTTTAATCGGGATCATGTTGGTGTTCAGAATTTGGCATTGCTCGGGCGTAAGAGTTTAGTGGAACATTATGAACTGTTTATGAAGGACGTTTGGGAGATGACTGTTGAGCAGACCAATATATATGGTCATCAAAAGAAGGAAGGATGGAAAGACACAACGATTGAAGAAATGAAGATATTCCTGGACTTGTGCCTCAAAATGACCTTTACACAATTGCCAAACCATCTACGATTACTGGACCAATAGCCCACATCTTTTGGTAATCTTCATAGCGTCGCATATTATGTCGAGGGATCGCTTCTTCGAGATCATGATCCACTTGCATGTAAGCAACAATATAGATCACGATGTGAATGATAAGTTATACAAAATGAGACCAAGGCTGGAGTTTGTCAATAAAAAATGTAAGGATCCATTCAAACCATGGGGAGACGTGTGTATCGATGAGTAGATGGTGCCATTTAGAGGACGAATTGAATTGCGCCACTATGCAGCTTGCAAAAGAAACAGATATGGATTAAAGCCATTTAAACTTTGTAGTGAAAGCGAACACACCTACAAAACGATGATGTACATAGGTATTGGCCAAACCGGACACCGAACGAGCCACTTGCAGAGATTGTGGCAAAGGATCTAATGAAGGATCTTCTGAATGAAAGAAAGCATCTCTTTGCCGACAACTGGTCTAACTAGGCGTTGTCTCTACTTAGAGCACGTTTATAGAAATCTCTCTGACGATGAACTATCCTTCTTAACAGTGAAATTTGCATACAATCAAAGTTCATTGCTAGGAAAGACAATAGGAAAATTTATTGTGAAGTTGAAAGAAAGCATCGTGAGGGCAAAACGTCAATCTTCTTCATCAGTATGACGTAGTGCTGAGGTTCTCCCAAGAACCAGGTTTGCTATCGAAGCGGCATTATTCAAGAGATCGAATGACTAATAAAAACATTAATAAATTAGGAGAAAATATTATATGGAATCAGAAAAAATGTTTTTCCTTCTAGGAAGCGGATTTTTTCTTTGAAACACAGAAGATTTCATGAGCATCTCTATACGATAAACTCTTCATTAGAGCCCTTTCTATAACATTTCCTTATATTGCATCATAGTCATAGTTCTGCATCGATAGTTATCTTAGAATCAAAATTTTACTTTGTAAGGCCAAGAGATATCTTGTGAAGTTGATAAGATACGAACTGTGACGTAAAACCTACCATCTTCTGTTGCAGAACGGACTATAAGAGCATTTTGACAAAGCAAGCATAGTGGAAGCTGGAAAAGCATGAGCAAAAACCACGGAAACGAAGTTATATAGCAGCTAGAAATAAGTCCTCTCTCACAATAATCTTTTTTCCATTGATACCATAAATGATATGTTGGCTAATTGGAGGATAATCACAAGGTCCATAAAAACAGTCGAACGTAATAGTATTTATTGCATTTGTATTGTGTTATATTGTATAAACGTACTAATTTTTGTAGTGTTGTTTTTATTTTTGCATGTAAATAGTTCAAATGTATATATAATGTGTTTTAAGCATTGTTATACGTTGCAAATTATAGAATGAATTTTGATGGAGAAAAAATTGATAAATTGATCGCTTTTGAGCCGCTATTCCTAGTATGAGATATGGTGTGATATGGTGAGTAAGTGTTTCGAACATACTGTAGTGAAAACAGAAGGATAACACAAAAAAAAACTACAGTGAAGCGCCGTGATAGTGGATCGAATTGGCAACCTTCTTCCCGATGGATGGCAGCACCACACGCGTCAGTGCGAGTTGCTCGATGCCAAGCCGAGACGAGGCTAGCACCGTTGGCCAGCAGCTCTCATTCTGCTGACCAACCTACCTGCGCGATTTTTTCGACGACGGTAATTTCGAACTTTATCGTGATGATCCACGCTCTCTAAAACTGAACGATTGTAGATCGTAGCAGAAGCGAAGAGCAATTGAACAATTCATTTTTCTTCTGATAATTTCAGGCCAGGTGGAGTAGTTATATTGTGATAGTGGCTCCACATTATTACCTCAGTCTTACTAAAGCATAGTATTTTCTGACCGTTCTCTGCTATTGTTATTGTTCATGATTTTTATATGAGTAACTCCAGAATTCTTATACAGAAAGTGGTTTACTCGTCATATCCTACGAAACGCATTAAGTGGTCGGTGACCTCCATGCTTTCACTGCTGTAATTAAGGCATATCTTCTGCACACACAAAAATAGAATCTCTTGGCGTTATAGATTGTGAAGCATTTTTCGTTGTAGTTCCATTAAAATTCAGTCATGTGGAATGCAAAACCACATATGGGAATTACTCTGTAAAAGTAGATTCGGACTTCGAAGAAGGCGAAATTGTTATAATGGCAGTCGTCAACTAAAAGAAAGAAATCACCAGTTTTGCGAAAGTTTATTGGAAAAAGAGACAGTCCAATTTTTTATAGCAATTATTACAGCAGAAAAGTAGAACGTTAACCTCAAAATAGTTCAGTTGAATAGTTCTGAGTGAAAGAAATGAAGAAATCAAAAGAGCAGAATTGAAAAGTCTTGCAAGAACAGCCTAGCTCATTCAACTTCGAGAGCGAAAACGCTAAGATCACCGTTCACACTCATACAGATGTATTCATCAGGTTTACCGCTACGATGTTTGAATGAGATTTTTGATGACTCGTTATCGTCCACGATGATCTGAAATTAATGATACATTGTGATATCGGGATTAACGGAGGATTGAATCGCAAACAATAGTAGAACTTTAGTTTGCGCAAGAAGAATGTGAAAATCAAAAAGCTTGAATTACTATTAGATGATTATATGCTCAACATGAACAAGTCGAGAAGCACGGAATTAGATATGCGATGCCTAAGTCAACCAAAACCAAGAAATACAATAAAAGGAATGGAGCATTAGCGTTCTTGGAGGTGGGATTTTTTAGAAGGAAATTTTTTTGCAAGACAAAAACTTCTCTTTGATTTTAATGGTCAATCGAAGAACCAAATCTCGAGAACTTTGTAAAAGCGTTATTTTCAACAAAAAATGTCCTCTTACAGCGCTGTAGCTCTCAAAAAAGAATTATATTTAACACGTGTTGTGCGTAATCGTGCTTATTTTTCTTACGACAAATATTTCCTCTAGATTACTATGGAACAACTCAGCAGCGTATGTTTCGCCGGTTAGAATATCATGCTTACTTTACGAAAAGATCTTTCTACTGCACTGTAGCACGGATTGGCTAAAATGTGCTATGGCTATGGAGTGATAGCTGCGATCGATAGAGAGCATAGGCACAATTCACATGTGCAAGTGCAAGTTTCGCTACTATATTTCAGGTTTTATCTCCACTTTGAAGAAACATCTAAATGGAACACATAATCCTGACGTCTTCAACTCGTCTCTACTTTAACTCTGCGTTTATAAGCTTTTTTGTTAGGCTATGGCTGCTTAGGCTTCTATTTAGGATAAAATTTGGTGGCGTTAATGATTCGATGTACATAATGAGAATAAAAAGCATAGGAGCTGTAGCGTTGAAGCTAAGTTTCCCAGCAAGTCTGGCACATAAAACTCAAAAATATCACAGAAGGAGGAAAAAATATCCAATTAAATATAAGAATCCCCGCTATTGTGCGCGACGCGCATGAAACATAATATTATTTTGAATCCCACAGCGCAGTAAGATAGCAGAAGCACCGGAATTTTCGCTTCCGAATGAGTTCTGGTAGTTCCGTGGTAAATCTTTGATCAACAAAAGAGGTTCGTTTGATGATCTTCGCTCGATAACGGAAATCACTCACGGGAGACAAAGTTGGTCGACCCAATAGAGACCTGTCCTGTGACTTTTTGTCTCGAGTATTCTCTTAAGACCATCCTCAGTTTCAGTGTGTTTTATGAATATTTCTTGAGCCATGCATGTGGTTTGTTGCGGGCACTTGTACAGTCCAATACACGTGCTTCGTCATTGGCAGCCTCGTCAGTCGGGCAAATCCTTCATTCTTAGCCAGTCCTCTCGGGGTGCTCCTTCACCCACTCCTCTTTACACAGAGTAGGCGATTAAGTACGATTTACACGTACGGTCATGTAAAATAAATTATTGAAGAGTGTTTTGCACTCAATTGCTTTTGGCTGGTTTCGTCAAAAATATCGTACCTTTCGTACTATATCAGTCAATCTTTATATCAATCAGGTATATTGAAATTTCAGCGTTCTTAGGCAACAGTCGAAACAAAAGATACGATAAATTTGACGAAACCAGCCAATAGCACTCGAATGTACTACGCTGCCCATTTAGTGATTATTTTTTCACTCAATGACACGTGTAAATAGTACGTCTGCGTCTTTTCTACGTGTGAGGTTGTGTTCTCTCCAAGAGGATTGGCTAGAGAAGAAGAGCTTGCCCAACTGATGAGGCTACCAAGGGCGAAAGACGTGAGTTGAGCTGTACAGGTACTCATAACAGACCACATGTATGGCTCAAAAATATTTGTCAAGGCATGTCATGTGACGTGTAAATTTGTGTTAATGTATCATATCATGTCTTCATGTTGCAAAAAAAGTTTGCTAGAAACTTGTTTATGCCCGAAATTTGGTTTTTCCTGGAGCACTGTGTGAAAAAAATTGCTTAACATTAAAACGAATGTTAGTTTTCTTTCGATCTTCATTTCAAAAGCGTAAATTTGATTCACCATTATTAGAATACATATGGCAATCCCAGATATTTATGACTCGGTGTGATATAAGCAGCGTTGAACCTTATAAGCGTGAGCATGACTGTGGTTTGCGACGAGAGGTCAAAATATTCTCCAATTCCAACTTATTTATGACAAAATTCACAAACTTATCAAAAGGACTGACCACGACCGCGTCGTCTTGAATACTGAAGACCAGCTTGAAACCTTCACCCTCTTTGTATGGTAACGAAGGCACGTTATTTGCTGTTTCCACTTTCCACCTTGGTATGAATTAAGCACAGTCTGCATAAGTGTTATTAATTTTTTTTTGTACTATCAGCAAGTACCTTTCACTCATACAATATCGAAAATTCACCAGTTTTTCTTCGAAGCGAGGGTTGAAATGAAGTAGAATATCAGAACCCTTCTCTCCGAGAAAGTCGACTGTAAATTTCTTAGCGTTTGGAGTTGGAGATGCATACAAGGTGATCTTTTGGCCTAAACAATGTTACGGCTTTTAAGGATTTTAAGGATAAGGACTTATATAAACAGCAATACGCATACCGGGACAAAGATTTCCACCGGGGAATCTCTTGACGCATCTATCAGAAGCAGCAACATGTGCAGTGTAAACCTAGAATTTTTTCTGAAGGTTGTGATAAAAAAGCAGATTTGCGTGTACCAGCTGTGATTACGAATGATGAGCCTCAGCACATTTTTATATTCTCCTAGCACTTTGCTAGTGCATTAAGCTTTTGCGGCGCCCCGTCAGAGCGCGTTTGTCTTTGAAAAGTTGAGCGCCTTGTCAAATATGTTTGATAATCCAGGATGGCACTGATCATTGGCATTGGTCATGCCTAATTAAAGTTCGAACTTAACCGTTAAAGTTGAATCAAATCTGCGTTCGAGGCAATTGGTAGATTTTGTCTTCTGCTGCTCTTAACAATTCAATAATGGCATACCCTACCACATAGCTGCTTCATAGAACTTTAGATTGCAGACTGAGACTGTTTGAGTCCAGGTACATCACATCTAATATATTATGACATGTGCAATGGTGAATAGATAGGCGAATCAAGTAGACAACTCAATGTCGTCATGAAAAAAAGAGATGGGACATGGAAAAATCTAACGAGTACTCCTCTATGTATCCATTGGATGGATTAGCACAACTCCCGGTAATGACTTTGAGATGGTGTATAATCAGAAGGAGTTGAAGTCACGGCGTTTAACTTTTGAGGCACTTTGGATAGAAATGTTAACTTCAGGATTGAACAAAAGGGAAGATTATCTCAAAATCACGAATGGTACGGTAACTCGTTCCATGCTAAAATATGACTGATTATTCGTAGTGTATGACAACACACCAAAAACCTCGCCCTACTAAGTAGCTAGGCGGCCATTTTCGTAATTTGTGCATCAAATTTTCATAGTAGGGGGATGGAGGCATGAGGCGACTGATTGCAGCCAAAGTAATTGGTAATACTCGCCGAGAGCCAGATTAATTCTGTCGTCCATTACATTTTCTACCAATAAATAATGAACGCCCTCACGAAAATCCGCGTCCCGAGTGAGTTTGAATTTGCAGGGCGATGTACACGATCAGCATTTTACGACGTTTATGAGAAAGTTGAATACCCAATTAAGCGACGAACGCAAGGAGACGATTTAATTCTAGATAGTCTAAGAATCTGCAAACTGAGAAAGTTGTGGTATGAACTTAATTAAGTGTTCAAAGTGAAAGTAAAGAGATGCCATCTAAATGGTTTTATACCGTAGGAGCGCGCGTGGATCGATCAGTCCATTGCTAATTGGCTGACACCAGCAAACTTAAACTGGAGTGTCCGTCAGCGTTAGAGAGACTCCATCTCCTCTGTCGTGACTAGTTGCCGACAACAGTATTACTTTTTCGTCGCAAGATCCGCAGTTATAATTCGGACTAATTCGCGCACGATCTGCGCCAGCGTATTGACTGCTATTTGTCAATGTTGACATCACACTTGCACACATGACATCATGAAACGGCAGCCAATACGCCGGATAGAGCTCGCGCGAATCAGTCAAAATCTTAATTGCGGGTTTTGCAGCGAAGTGTAGCACTGTAGACAGTGACTAATCGTGGCAGAGGAAGTGGACACGTTCTCACGCTGATGGACACACCCAGTTTGAGCCCACAAACGTCAAGCGATTAATGAATCACTCCCATGCTACCGAGCCTTACCATTCCTCCGGACCAAAATTACACCCGTGTTAGAAATAAAGGCCAATGGCGGGTATTGAACATAATTTTTATTCTGAATGCTAAGCATTACAAAAGAATTTCTTTTCTGAAAACCCGCAAAATGGGATATAGGAAAAAATCACGCTTTCGAGCTATAACTAACGCTCCTATAAAATGTTTTTGTCCAGCGCATGAGATCTTTTTTTCAAATTGTCGCCTCATTACGGACATGTACCGAAATTATTTTCAAACTACCAAAATCTTTGAGTGAGCACCATTGTCATCAAAAAATGATATAGCATTGAACAACAGACTGCCTTTCTAAGTCAAGTTTTAAGGTTTAGGCGGGAATTAGGTGCCCTGACGAGAAAATCATGTGAAGCGAAGCTTTTGGTTGGCTGCTGGTTAAGAAAATCGTAATAAGAAAATTTTCGTGAGCACCGGATTGATTGCGCAACACTACGACTGCACTGAAAAAAAAAATTCAACTTACTGCAACTACGAGAAGAAGAGCAGTCAAAGCGTTCATTGCCGTGGAATGATTTTCCACTAAAACTGACAACTTTTATACGTACGAACGAAAGTCGTTCTTTTCTATGAGGTGATGATTTTGTGTTTTCACTAGGTGGTGTGACCGGAAATCTCATTTCCGCGTTCGCCCGCATTGTATCGTGTCACGTCGACAATTTCGTTTTGGCCATCATTCAATCGAAGTGCAGTAAACTCAATAGCTTATTGATATTAAAATCGAAATATTTCTGACTAAAGAGCTGCTCGCCTTCTTCATTATTGCAATGTTATTTATGGTACTGAGTTGTTTCGCACAAGTTCAAGAACAAGATGCTCCAGTTGATAATGGAACAACCATTACAAAAATTACGCAACTCTGATCCAAGAATTTCACTAGGCACAATAGGGACCAGAAACATGCAGGAGTAATGTGCGGAGTCAAATTCATAGATTAATAATCGCACAGGAATCAAAAACATCTGCGCGCAAAACTTTGGAAGCCTTTTGGATCTATAGCAAAGATACAAATGTAACCTAAAAAAGGAGTGCATCGTAATTCACGAGTGACCTTAAACCATACCTCAGGTTGATTTTTCCGCTTTGAGTTAGGCACAGCTCACTGATGCACTGACCTTCAATTAATCACTGACAAACCTTAGAACATAAGAACGCTTAGTGTTTCAAAATGGAGCTTTGCTATGCTATCTAAAATTCATTTCCTACGTTTTCTGCTGGGATTATGGAGGTTTTGGCCTAGAGCATTTTGAATTAATTTGGTCTTTCCAGGTGCTGAAGAAGGCGACCCGCCAAAACGTTATCCACCACAATTATTGTAATATTAATACTGCATTACTAACAGTATTGTTGTATGCTTCGTTGATATTCAATAAATAATATCACTAACACCTCGGAGTGGCTAAACAGAAAAATAATCATCTATTCAAATTATGCCGAGGTTAATAATAGTCGTTTGTGAGATAAAGAATCGATTTAGAACAAAAATATTTGATATCCTGGCTTTGTAAGAAAACCCAATTCCGACATTCCGATGTGAACATAGACTGCTGGTCTCTTTCAGTTTACTAAGTGAATATTGAGTTGTCAGTCAATGAGTTTAAGATTAGAAAAGCCAGTGGATTTACTCGTTTCTGAACGTTATATTCGATTCTTCCTGTACAATAAAGAATGCTCAATTTGTCTCCAAAAAACTGTCGGCTCAACTAAGCACCACACTTGGGTTTTTGTGATAAGAGACTCATCGATTTGAAAAAATTGGGGTAGTGGTATTGCCAATATCTAATGTACAAGAATGCCTTAATTATACTGCTTCAATAGCAGTGTTGCAATGTTATAACTAGGATAATATCGATTGACAGTCTCCATTTTTGCCTTATCCCACTTTGTTTTCACAAACTGGATGGTCGCCTGATGGGGTGATTGGATGTAGTACTTCCGCGTTTGGCCGCTTTGTTCTCTATTACGTCAGCAATTTCATTTTGCCATCAATCAACTATAATGCTGCAAATTCAGTGGCGTACTGAGATAAAGAAGCAAATATTTTTGACTGAAGAGCAGCTCGCTTTTTTATTATTATGCTGCTAATTATGTTACAGAGTTGTTTCACAAGAGCTCAAGAATGAGGTGGTTTAATTGATGATGGAATGGTAGAGTATCGTTTTGAAAAAAAAGTATTTGATCTCCTGATTTCGTGAGAATCCTCAGTTCAGTCAATCCGATGTCCATATGGAGTATTTTTATTGCTTCCAATTGATATCATAAGCTAACGATTTGGAAATAAGAAGTTAGTAAACCTTTCTCGTGATGAACGTTATGGCTGACTCTTTTTGCACAGAAAGGAATGTTAACACACTGAATTGCTTTATAAAGCGTGGATATTAGGCACACATGGCTCCTTAAGTGAATTAATAATGTTTTTAGGAAAAACTGTCGACTAAACAAAGCAGCACACCTGGGTGTTTGGTGGCAAGAATCTCACCAGTGTGGAAAGAATTGGAACAGAAATGCTGCCGATATCTAATCTACAATGATTCTTTATTTCCACAGCTTTAATAACAATGCTATAATGTCATTACTAATGTCAAATAACACTTTCCATATTTGCCAAAATTCCACTTCGTTCTTCTCGCAATATGCTGTATTATACCCGCATTTCTCTATGTCTTACGCGTCACGGAATTTATGGTTTGTGGAAAAATTCAATTACGCCAATAACTACCACTTGAAGCTTTTTAGCGTTTAGCGCGTTTGACAAAGGACGATAATGAAATTAAACCTTTTTGTGCGATGTCCTTTCCATAAGTGTGATACACATAGGCTCTTCTCAAATCGGGGCGTTCTCGATCGGATGCTATGCGAAAGCTTCGTTCGGCTAAAAGCACTGGGAAAGTGGTGTTTAAGCAAACAGATCCACTATTAATAAATTCACTTAGTGATGCATTCGTGAATCCTTCCGTGGTTAGTCTTTAGCATCTTACCATCCGACCTTCACATTACTTTCTTTTTATTAACGTTTTTCTAATCAATTTTTTTCCTTCTGTTCAGTCAAATAAAGAATGATAAGCATCGAATGAACTCGGCTTTCCAGGCAAATATTTTTCATTCTTATTCTATCGAATTTTTTTTTTGGTAGGAAGAATTATTCAGCTGGTCCTATATTAGTGTTGTTGTTCTACTTCTGACGTTTGATGGAAGCTAATTTTCGGAATACTGTCCTTTTCAATCGGAATCACTCGACGCTAGTATTTCTCTCATCAAAATTGATGACTGACATTTCGGCGAGCTCGCCTTCTCTGAGATTTGGGGTGTTCTTGTTATGTTAATTGCATTTTTGACTTTTTATTTGATATAGCTGAGTTCCATTGAAAGTTGGCCCTGCGATTTACAATTCCGTAAGCTTTTTCCCTATATCAGTTTTACATGCAGGAAAGTAATACCAATTCCAGCAGCAAAAACATGAAGTTCACTAAACTTAGTAGGTTTGATAGAAGATAGTAAGCGGAATAAATGCTTCATAAGAATTCTCGAGGTATTTACGTAAAAGTTCGAACAATAACAACAGCAAAGTACTGTCAATTGATATTATGCTCTAATGGGAATGCACTAACAATATATAGTGGCCTTCGTAAAAGAACTATCCCTCTGTGACTTAAACGTCCAAAAAAAAGTGAATTTTTTTAAATGCTCTCAGGATCTGTTTTAATGTGAAATCAGTCAGTTTTCGCAATGCAGGTTTCGTAATCAAGTTTGAATACCGACGTGGTCGAAACATTCACGAGTGCACGTCGGCTAAGCAAAAGCTCCAAAAGCTCATTCAATTTCATAATAGTTAGGTTTGATTGAAAGAACATTCTTTTATATTCATATGAGCAGGAAGTTACAATGTGACTTATCAGTTTGATTGAAAAGTCCGCGTCACAAGTATATCAGAAGACGTTGTGTTCTCTTTATGACTTCAATGAGCGAAGACGTAGCCTTTCGGGTCTCGTTGTTGTCTCCCTCTCTCGGATATCTGGACGTTTTTTGTTGAGTTATAATTTGCATGAGAATTTGTCTAGCGGAGTTTTATTGCGGTCTAGTTGCTTTTTTCCAAGAAACTGTTCGCTTCAGTTTCTCTTTTTTGGCCAATTACCAGTCATCAATATTTACCTGTTGGCCGCATCCCATATTGTTGTACTGTAGAGTCAACCCTTAGGCTCCTGTTGGCAGGTATGTTTACCCTCTTCCCTTCCAAACACTTCTCTGCACGGCACAGGATGAAGAAGCAATCCCTTTCGCTGGACAAGAACTTTTCGTAAGAGTGTTAGTAATCACTCAAAGGCTTAAGGCTCTAGTTACTGTGTTGCGTGTTCTTTTTCTGAAAAGACTTTCTTATTTTGCTAAAGCATTTAGAATAAAATCATCTTTCACATCGGCCGCTCGCTTTTACTATTACTTCGTTGGTAACACGAAAAGCACATAAACGTGTGGAGAAATTTCTTTAGTATCATTATTACATGTATTATCTGCAGTTTTTTTCTAAGCGAAAAAATCTTGATTGAGTAACAAAAACCGCACTTCACTTGTGTTGCTCCTACGCATTCGGTCGATTGATTGCGGAATGCCGCATCGAATCTACGGCCTCCAGACCGCACATAACAAGCCCCTGCCGAATTTGTGAAATCGATCTTATATCACTGCTACATACAGTGAACTGAACTTTTCATGAAATAAGCACAAATTTGAAATGGTCGAAACTTACGCTGTCAATTGCTTTCTAATATTCGATTAATAGTGCTGTTCTGCGAGAAATATGTGCGTGTCATACAAATCTCTTTCTTGTGCTAGAGCGTCATAAAAAGACTTTCCAAAAAAAGACCCCACAGCGCATTATCCAAAGATTTAAGCTTTCGCAAACTGCTTAGAGTGTAACAACAAGTCTTTGTCCAGTGCATGCGGTCATTTTTCTACTCCTTGCCGTCTAATGGAAAAGAAATCAAAAACAAGCATAGGCGCAGTCAAAACTCCTTGTGCTCATCACTAAAGAACTATTGCTTTATCATCCACCGATTGAAGACTTCGTGCATTTACTACGGCTGCACGAATATCAAGAAGACTTCTTGGAAATACAGAGCTGTTCGTCTTGACATTTGGTAATCATCCTGTGACATAAAAAAATTTGCGCTATTTCAATCCTTTCTTTATTCATTGAGTTCTTTCTTCGAACGTTGTAGCGTTGAAGAAAAGATTACTTTTCGCACAAGGTATTTTCTCCACAAATAAAATCTTTATATGCACCAAAGCATTGGAGCATATAGTGGAAAGCGTGAAGTGTTAATCTATCTGCAATTGTACAAGTTATGACACTCCTAAATAATGACTAATTTTAGATAAATGTATGTCGTTATCATTTCAATGAAATCTCTAATCTTAATCACAACTAATCTCCATTGCACATCGAAAGAACAAAATTTTCTCATACGACAGGGTATGTTTTGAAAATAGAATCTTGGGCTGTATGATAAGTACAGCTTAGACGAAAGTTGGTCTTCAAGGCTGGGTAATCCAGAGAAAAACAAACCTCTATCAGTGAGCTCTCATCATCACCAACTGCTTCCCTGTATTAGTCAAACTGAGATTTTGCTCGAACGAGTAGGGTACTCGTGTACCAACTGCCAAGAAACCAGAGGTTTGATGTGCTTGAGGCCGGAGATGCGCTACTGCTTGGGCAGCCTGGAGCGTTTTTTCTAATGAACACGTTAAAAAGAATGATAGAAAACTGAACCTCGTAGTGATGGTCAGCACGCGCCTTCAGATAGAGTGAGACATGAGCTCAACTTCAGCACCAGTCTCAATGGTCGGCATGCTCAACAGCATTGATTATCCGTTATTATTCCTGCCTCAACTGCTTGTGTATGTTTGTGAGCTCGTACAAACCTTTCTCCTTAATTATCGCGTCTTCAGTGATGAATAATGGTCGGTAGATTATTACAAGCTCACATGAGGAATACCTTAAGCAAAGAAGGCTGTTGGAAAACAATATGACATAATGTTGGGTGGAATTTTTATAATTGTGCAGACATTCTTAGATCATTGTGTTTTAGGCACGTATTGGTAACAATACAATTTTTAAGATGTTTTTGAGTTTTTCATGGTCTGCTATGGCACCTCCAGAGTGCTACAAACGTGTTTCGGGATTACAGCCTTATCGGATGTTTGAAAAAAAATTTCCAGACTACATTGTTCCAAACGTAGTCTGAAAAAACGCCGAGTATAGAGTTTGTCTTCGATGTGATCGTTCATCGTCATAACTTCACAGCGGATTGTTGGTATTCATGTAATTTGATCTGATACTAAAAAGACATTGTTGACAGATAGAAACAGATTATTCTGGAAATACTTTCAAAAAGCACTTTAAGTGGGAGCAAAGTCCAATTGTATGAAGCTCTCCGCCTTCAGTGAAGATTTCTCTGCAATGCAGTCGCTATCTGGGATAATTGTCAATAGTTTCATTGCGTTCTATTTTAGAGAACTTTTTCATTAGGCTAACTGCAACTATCGGATAGATTAAGAAATGGAGATTTCACCACTTGGTTTAATTTTCTGACGAAGCCTTTTTAGTAAGCAGAACTAACAAGTAGAGTGCTCCTCATCTCTGCGTGTTCAGCCCGTTGTTCGAACTTCACAGCGAGTGTCGTTCGTTGTTATATAGTTAGACATGAAATAGAAATGTCTCGTTTACACAGAGGTGGCATTTACCAAGGAAATCCGTAAAAGATTTTTTAGTATTAATAACGATCGCGTATTCCAAAAATATTTTATTCAATAGGAAAATCACATGCTCGGAAAACAGACATAATTTCAACTCCTTTTCGCGCAATTTTGTAGCCTGTTCTAAGAGAATGTAAGCGCTTTCCTTCACTAATCTTTCTAAATACCGCACATATTTTGTTTGTTCAGCAGTTAAATTGGAAATATCGAGCACATACAGTTCTTAAAGTTCGATTAGACTTCACACCTGAACATTACATTGTCTTGAACACATACCGTAGTCATTAAAAAGCACACTAAGATTTTTGGTCGTGATAATTTCTTTGACAACCATTGTCGGGTGATGGTACGGTTTTTTATACATTTTCTAGTCTGCAATCTTTATTCATATTATTTATTGAAATATACTTATCTTTCGCTTTGCTGACGATATCGTTCTCATAACACCAAACATCAGCCAAGCGGAACGAATGTTGACTGATTTCGATAACGCCTGTGGAAAGATCGGTCTTCAACTGAATCTAACGAAAACAATGTTCATGAGGAACGGATGGGTTTCTAATGCCCCATTCACGCTCAACGGAACGACAATTTCCGAATGCTCCAGTTACATCTATCTAGGTCGTGAAATCAACATGATGAACGACCTAGCCCCAGAGTTGAGCAGGAGGAAACGAGCGGCTTGGGGAACGTTTAAGAGCATCGAAGATGTAGTGAAGAGGACAAAGAACATCCGACTCCGTGCCCACCTTTTCGACTCGACAATTATCCCTGCCCTAACGTATGCAGCAGAAACCTGGTCGCTACGTAAGCAGGATGAAAGATCACTTGCCGTTATCGAACGCGCAGTCGAAAGGTCGATGCTAGGAGTATCTCGTATTTCGCAAATGAGACAAAGGATCCGAACTTCCGACCTACGTCAACGATCGAAAATCAGAGACGCCGTTCTACACGCCAGGATATCGAAAATAAGGTGGGCCGGACACGTGATGCGCTTCAACGACAACCGATGGACGAGAGCCGTTACCGACTGGATTCCTCGGGACGTCAAGCGCTCTAAAGGAAGACCACTGACCCGTTGGTCCGATTTCTTCACGAAAGCGATGGAAGAAAGATATGATTCTCAGCGAATTCCTAGAGCAAGGAGGACCCACTGGGCTACTCTTGCACGCGATAGGGAAAAATGGAAGAGTTGCTGGTACCCGCTCGAGTCACTCGACGATCAACGGGACGACAGGTGAGGTGATACAGGTGATACTTATCTTCCCAATTAGTACAAACAAGGCTCTGTAGTCGCAAAAAAATTGAATGAAGAGAGGAGCCTGCACGTGGAAATGCCATTCTTTAGTTGGTGTAAAATGGTGTTGGATCAATCATATCCCTGTGGTAAAGTCTGACAATGCATCAAAAATAGTAGAATCCGTAGGTCCTAACCTGCATCTTACTGAAAACTTTTGACTCATAATGTTTTGAGAGAGTGACTTACACTGAACCGTGAACATTTGAAATAAAGACGATAAACTGATACAAAAAAAATATTTGATGAACTTAGTTTTATTCGGAGCTTTCGCGAACGTTGGTATGTCCTCTTTCAAAGCAATGGCCGACGTTTCGGCGATTACGCTTTCCTTAGAGCCTTTATGTGATCACACAACGCTGTTCGTGTACATATGCGAATCATTTGTAGTAATTATGAATTTAAATGACATTCTACATGCCATCTCAATCCAGTAAAGCCACTCACAATATTACTCACGTGTAAACCGCCTATTTTCTTTGCGCGGTGTGACGTTCGGACTCACTCTCACTTTCTGTCAGTACGTCAAATAGAACGAAGGTGTCCGATCAGATCCAGACTAGAAGATCAGTCAAAGATTAGATGCCTCAGAATTTATCGTGTTCAGACACTTTCCCTTGTTGTTCACTCCCGGACTTTCACAATTTATCCAGAAAAACCTCGAAGCGACGACTTTGCTCACTCGTAATCTTTTGTTAACTCGGAAAAGCTCAAAATTTCATACTTGTCACGTCGAAAAACTTATTAGTGTTATCAAGAACACGTGCACTGAAACTACTGCGTGCTAATGATTTTGTGTTAACACAAAGACTATTGGATGTGATAAATGGTTTCATGCACTGACCAGTTCCATTCACTACCTGCTTGTGTATAGTGGTGCGCTGTAGTAAGAATTCTGGCGTAATCTCTGAAAAAATGTACACTGATGTGATTAATGCGATCGGCAAAATTGAATAATTATATGTTACTTCTAAGAGAAAGATTGTTGCTGTTATGATTAGCACCAGTACGTCCGATGTTTGACATGTAGAAGATATTGCCATACTAAGAGTCGAATTTATTTTGAATTTCATTGCCTAACTGAACAACTAAGCTTGTTATAGAATTTTCATTACGTCGACGTCTCAAACATAGCGTTCATCACAACTGTGAGGCTTTAAGTAGATCTTTCAATATAGTCGTTCTCAGTAAACAAGTGCTCATGGTTACACATCGTGTCGGACGAAGCGGCGGAGAGCATCGCCCAAATGAAGTATTTCCGTACATTCACGGGAATGGTATTGAGGAAGCTGTAGATTGGATCTAACTTCATGGTGGATTAAATTGCACAGATTTTGTTCATTAATGTACTTACTCATACTCTCATACTGGAAGAATATCAACACAATTTGACTTCTCAGCCTTTATTTCCTTAATTCCTCTCTAAAACTGCAACTATCTGGCCTTCAGGAGTCTGGGCAAATGTCCCATGTGCCCGCTCACGCAACGTGAAAATAATAACAGCGTCGTGGGTTTTTTTTATGATTGAAAAGGATTAAATGAAAACCCGATTTCATTCTCTGGACAAAGAGATTTTATAAGAGTGTTGTTAATCATTCGAAGACGTAAATCTCTAGTTACTGCGCTGCGTATTTTTTTTTCTCAGAAGATCCTTTCATAGCGCAGTAGCACTAAAAGAAAATTATGTTTTACAACATCCATATTATGGAAATCTCCATCTTTCTTCTATTCCCATCTCCTTAATGAATGTTCTACAAGAGTAGAAACAATTGAAAACACCTAGTGTAGTGCACAGTTCGTTAGTGAACGGAATAAAAAATTACCTCCGATTAAGACACCAAGATTTGTGGCTGATTTTCCAAGCAGCCAGACTTGAATGAGAGTTTTGCATAAGTTTTTTAAAATTGCTTGTCAATGGATATAAATACGTTGAAATCATTATATTAAATGGTCCATTACAGTTATGTTGAACTGGGAAGAGATACCAAAAAATCGTGTCATTCTCGCTTAGGATTTACACAGGAATCACATTTCCCCCACAAACTTTTACGGCAACAAATTCTTTGATAGTACAGTGTTGCTTAAAATTGACCAGGACACATTCACTTACAAAGGCTGGAAGATGGATAATGGGTGAGGCAACTGCAAACCGAAAAACTAGCCAATATGAGCATATTAAACTGCAAATTCCTTCTAGAGCCATAGCCAAGTATACGTAATGTTGCGCCGTTCATATACGACTATCAAGAAAAATTCTCCATGTTATTTCTACTGTGAACTAACTTTCAAGTGTGCTTATCATATAGCCCAAGATTCTATTTTTCAAAACATACCCTGTCGTATGAGAAATTTTTGTTCTTTCGATGTGCAATGGAGATTAGTTGTGATTAAGATTAGAGATTTCATTGAAATGATAACGACATACATTTATCTAAAATTAGTCATTATTTAGGAGTGTCATAACTTGTACAATTGCAGATAGATTAACACTTCACGCTTTCCACTACATGCTCCAATGCTTTTGGTGCATATAAAGATTTTATTTGTGGAGAAAATACCTTGTGCGAAAAGTAATCTTTTCTTCAACGCTACAACGTTCGAAGAAAGAACTCAATGAATAAAGAAAGGATTGAAATAGCGCAAATTTTTTTATGTCACAGGATGATTACCAAATGTCAAGACGAACAGCTCTGTATTTCCAAGAAGTCTTCTTGATATTCGTGCAGCCGTAGTAAATGCACGAAGTCTTCAATCGGTGGATGATAAAGCAATAGTTCTTTAGTGATGAGCACAAGGAGTTTTGACTGCGCCTATGCTTGTTTTTGATTTCTTTTCCATTAGACGGCAAGGAGTAGAAAAATGACCGCATGCACTGGACAAAGACTTGTTGTTACACTCTAAGCAGTTTGCGAAAGCTTAAATCTTTGGATAATGCGCTGTGGGGTCTTTTTTTGGAAAGTCTTTTTATGACGCTCTAGCACAAGAAAGAGATTTGTATGACACGCACATATTTCTCGCAGAACAGCACTATTAATCGAATATTAGAAAGCAATTGACAGCGTAAGTTTCGACCATTTCAAATTTGTGCTTATTTCATGAAAAGTTCAGTTCACTGTATGTAGCAGTGATATAAGATCGATTTCACAAATTCGGCAGGGGCTTGTTATGTGCGGTCTGGAGGCCGTAGATTCGATGCGGCATTCCGCAATCAATCGACCGAATGCGTAGGAGCAACACAAGTGAAGTGCGGTTTTTGTTACTCAATCAAGATTTTTTCGCTTAGAAAAAAACTGCAGATAATACATGTAATAATGATACTAAAGAATTTCTCCACACGTTTATGTGCTTTTCGTGTTACCAACGAAGTAATAGTAAAAGCGAGCGGCCGATGTGAAAAATGATTTTATTCTAAATGCTTTAGCAAAATAAGAAAGTCTTTTCAGAAAAGAACACGCAACACAGTAACTAGAGCCTTAAGCCTTTGAGTGATTACTAACACTCTTACGAAAAGTTCTTGTCCAGCGAAAGGGATTGCTTCTTCATCCTGTGCCGTGCAGAGAAGTGTTTGGAAGGGAAGAGGGTAAACATACCTGCCAACAGGAGCCTAAGGGTTGACTCTACAGTACAACAATATGGGATGCGGCCAACAGGTAAATATTGATGACTGGTAATTGGCCAAAAAAGAGAAACTGAAGCGAACAGTTTTTCTTGGAAAAAAGCAACTAGACCGCAATAAAACTCCGCTAGACAAATTCTCATGCAAATTATAACTCAACAAAAAACGTCCAGATATCCGAGAGAGGGAGACAACAACGAGACCCGAAAGGCTACGTCTTCGCTCATTGAAGTCATAAAGAGAACACAACGTCTTCTGATATACTTGTGACGCGGACTTTTCAATCAAACTGATAAGTCACATTGTAACTTCCTGCTCATATGAATATAAAAGAATGTTCTTTCAATCAAACCTAACTATTATGAAATTGAATGAGCTTTTGGAGCTTTTTGCTTAGCCGACGTGCACTCGTGAATGTTTTCGACCACGTCGGTATTCAAACTTGATTACGAAACCTGCATTGCGAAAACTGACTGATTTCACATTAAAACAGATCCTGAGAGCATTTAAAAAAAATTCACTTTTTTTTGGACGTTTAAGTCACAGAGGGATAGTTCTTTTACGAAGGCCACTATATATTGTTAGTGCATTCCCATTAGAGCATAATATCAATTGACAGTACTTTGCTGTTGTTATTGTTCGAACTTTTACGTAAATACCTCGAGAATTCTTATGAAGCATTTATTCCGCTTACTATCTTCTATCAAACCTACTAAGTTTAGTGAACTTCATGTTTTTGCTGCTGGAATTGGTATTACTTTTCCTGCATGTAAAACTGATATAGGGAAAAAGCTTACGGAATTGTAAATCGCAGGGCCAACTTTCAATGGAACTCAGCTATATCAAATAAAAAGTCAAAAATGCAATTAACATAACAAGAACACCCCAAATCTCAGAGAAGGCGAGCTCGCCGAAATGTCAGTCATCAATTTTGATGAGAGAAATACTAGCGTCGAGTGATTCCGATTGAAAAGGACAGTATTCCGAAAATTAGCTTCCATCAAACGTCAGAAGTAGAACAACAACACTAATATAGACCAGCTGAATAATTCTTCCTACCAAAAAAAAATTCGATAGAATAAGAATGAAAAATATTTGCCTGGAAAGCCGAGTTCATTCGATGCTTATCATTCTTTATTTGACTGAACAGAAGGAAAAAAATTGATTAGAAAAACGTTAATAAAAAGAAAGTAATGTGAAGGTCGGATGGTAAGATGCTAAAGACTAACCACGGAAGGATTCACGAATGCATCACTAAGTGAATTTATTAATAGTGGATCTGTTTGCTTAACACCACTTTCCCAGTGCTTTTAGCCGAACGAAGCTTTCGCATAGCATCCGATCGAGAACCGCCCCGATTTGAGAAGAGCCTATGTGTATCACACTTATGGAAAGGACATCGCACAAAAAGGTTTAATTTCATTATCGTCCTTTGTCAAACGCGCTAAACGCTAAAAAGCTTCAAGTGGTAGTTATTGGCGTAATTGAATTTTTCCACAAACCATAAATTCCGTGACGCGTAAGACATAGAGAAATGCGGGTATAATACAGCATATTGCGAGAAGAACGAAGTGGAATTTTGGCAAATATGGAAAGTGTTATTTGACATTAGTAATGACATTATAGCATTGTTATTAAAGCTGTGGAAATAAAGAATCATTGTAGATTAGATATCGGCAGCATTTCTGTTCCAATTCTTTCCACACTGGTGAGATTCTTGCCACCAAACACCCAGGTGTGCTGCTTTGTTTAGTCGACAGTTTTTCCTAAAAACATTATTAATTCACTTAAGGAGCCATGTGTGCCTAATATCCACGCTTTATAAAGCAATTCAGTGTGTTAACATTCCTTTCTGTGCAAAAAGAGTCAGCCATAACGTTCATCACGAGAAAGGTTTACTAACTTCTTATTTCCAAATCGTTAGCTTATGATATCAATTGGAAGCAATAAAAATACTCCATATGGACATCGGATTGACTGAACTGAGGATTTTCACGAAATCAGGAGATCAAATACTTTTTTTTCAAAACGATACTCTACCATTCCATCATCAATTAAACCACCTCATTCTTGAGCTCTTGTGAAACAACTCTGTAACATAATTAGCAGCATAATAATAAAAAAGCGAGCTGCTCTTCAGTCAAAATATTTGCTTCTTTATCTCAGTACGCCACTGAATTTGCAGCATTATAGTTGATTGATGGCAAAATGAAATTGCTGACGTAATAGAGAACAAAGCGGCCAAACGCGGAAGTACTACATCCAATCACCCCATCAGGCGACCATCCAGTTTGTGAAAACAAAGTGGGATAAGGCAAAAATGGAGACTGTCAATCGATATTATCCTAGTTATAACATTGCAACACTGCTATTGAAGCAGTATAATTAAGGCATTCTTGTACATTAGATATTGGCAATACCACTACCCCAATTTTTTCAAATCGATGAGTCTCTTATCACAAAAACCCAAGTGTGGTGCTTAGTTGAGCCGACAGTTTTTTGGAGACAAATTGAGCATTCTTTATTGTACAGGAAGAATCGAATATAACGTTCAGAAACGAGTAAAATCCACTGGCTTTTCTAATCTTAAACTCATTGACTGACAACTCAATATTCACTTAGTAAACTGAAAGAGACCAGCAGTCTATGTTCACATCGGAATGTCGGAATTGGGTTTTCTTACAAAGCCAGGATATCAAATATTTTTGTTCTAAATCGATTCTTTATCTCACAAACGACTATTATTAACCTCGGCATAATTTGAATAGATGATTATTTTTCTGTTTAGCCACTCCGAGGTGTTAGTGATATTATTTATTGAATATCAACGAAGCATACAACAATACTGTTAGTAATGCAGTATTAATATTACAATAATTGTGGTGGATAACGTTTTTGGCGGGTCGCCTTCTTCAGCACCTGGAAAGACCAAATTAATTCAAAATGCTCTAGGCCAAAACCTCCATAATCCCAGCAGAAAACGTAGGAAATGAATTTTAGATAGCATAGCAAAGCTCCATTTTGAAACACTAAGCGTTCTTATGTTCTAAGGTTTGTCAGTGATTAATTGAAGGTCAGTGCATCAGTGAGCTGTGCCTAACTCAAAGCGGAAAAATCAACCTGAGGTATGGTTTAAGGTCACTCGTGAATTACGATGCACTCCTTTTTTAGGTTACATTTGTATCTTTGCTATAGATCCAAAAGGCTTCCAAAGTTTTGCGCGCAGATGTTTTTGATTCCTGTGCGATTATTAATCTATGAATTTGACTCCGCACATTACTCCTGCATGTTTCTGGTCCCTATTGTGCCTAGTGAAATTCTTGGATCAGAGTTGCGTAATTTTTGTAATGGTTGTTCCATTATCAACTGGAGCATCTTGTTCTTGAACTTGTGCGAAACAACTCAGTACCATAAATAACATTGCAATAATGAAGAAGGCGAGCAGCTCTTTAGTCAGAAATATTTCGATTTTAATATCAATAAGCTATTGAGTTTACTGCACTTCGATTGAATGATGGCCAAAACGAAATTGTCGACGTGACACGATACAATGCGGGCGAACGCGGAAATGAGATTTCCGTCACACCACCTAGTGAAAACACAAAATCATCACCTCATAGAAAAGAACGACTTTCGTTCGTACGTATAAAAGTTGTCAGTTTTAGTGGAAAATCATTCCACGGCAATGAACGCTTTGACTGCTCTTCTTCTCGTAGTTGCAGTAAGTTGAATTTTTTTTTTCAGTGCAGTCGTAGTGTTGCGCAATCAATCCGGTGCTCACGAAAATTTTCTTATTACGATTTTCTTAACCAGCAGCCAACCAAAAGCTTCGCTTCACATGATTTTCTCGTCAGGGCACCTAATTCCCGCCTAAACCTTAAAACTTGACTTAGAAAGGCAGTCTGTTGTTCAATGCTATATCATTTTTTGATGACAATGGTGCTCACTCAAAGATTTTGGTAGTTTGAAAATAATTTCGGTACATGTCCGTAATGAGGCGACAATTTGAAAAAAAGATCTCATGCGCTGGACAAAAACATTTTATAGGAGCGTTAGTTATAGCTCGAAAGCGTGATTTTTTCCTATATCCCATTTTGCGGGTTTTCAGAAAAGAAATTCTTTTGTAATGCTTAGCATTCAGAATAAAAATTATGTTCAATACCCGCCATTGGCCTTTATTTCTAACACGGGTGTAATTTTGGTCCGGAGGAATGGTAAGGCTCGGTAGCATGGGAGTGATTCATTAATCGCTTGACGTTTGTGGGCTCAAACTGGGTGTGTCCATCAGCGTGAGAACGTGTCCACTTCCTCTGCCACGATTAGTCCACTGTCTACAGTGCTACACTTCGCTGCAAAACCCGCAATTAAGATTTTGACTGATTCGCGCGAGCTCTATCCGGCGTATTGGCTGCCGTTTCATGATGTCATGTGTGCAAGTGTGATGTCAACATTGACAAATAGCAGTCAATACGCTGGCGCAGATCGTGCGCGAATTAGTCCGAATTATAACTGCGGATCTTGCGACGAAAAGTAATACTGTTGTCGGCAACTAGTCACGACAGAGGAGATGGAGTCTCTCTAACGCTGACGGGACACTCCAGTTTAAGTTTGCTGGTGTCAGCCAATTAGCAATGGACTGATCGATCCACGCGCGCTCCTACGGTATAAAACCATTTAGATGGCATCTCTTTACTTTCACTTTGAACACTTAATTAAGTTCATACCACAACTTTCTCAGTTTGCAGATTCTTAGACTATCTAGAATTAAATCGTCTCCTTGCGTTCGTCGCTTAATTGGGTATTCAACTTTCTCATAAACGTCGTAAATGCTGATCGTGTACATCGCCCTGCAAATTCAAACTCACTCGGGACGCGGATTTTCGTGAGGGCGTTCATTATTTATTGGTAGAAAATGTAATGGACGACAGAATTAATCTGGCTCTCGGCGAGTATTACCAATTACTTTGGCTGCAATCAGTCGCCTCATGCCTCCATCCCCCTACTATGAAAATTTGATGCACAAATTACGAAAATGGCCGCCTAGCTACTTAGTAGGGCGAGGTTTTTGGTGTGTTGTCATACACTACGAATAATCAGTCATATTTTAGCATGGAACGAGTTACCGTACCATTCGTGATTTTGAGATAATCTTCCCTTTTGTTCAATCCTGAAGTTAACATTTCTATCCAAAGTGCCTCAAAAGTTAAACGCCGTGACTTCAACTCCTTCTGATTATACACCATCTCAAAGTCATTACCGGGAGTTGTGCTAATCCATCCAATGGATACATAGAGGAGTACTCGTTAGATTTTTCCATGTCCCATCTCTTTTTTTCATGACGACATTGAGTTGTCTACTTGATTCGCCTATCTATTCACCATTGCACATGTCATAATATATTAGATGTGATGTACCTGGACTCAAACAGTCTCAGTCTGCAATCTAAAGTTCTATGAAGCAGCTATGTGGTAGGGTATGCCATTATTGAATTGTTAAGAGCAGCAGAAGACAAATCTACCAATTGCCTCGAACGCAGATTTGATTCAACTTTAACGGTTAAGTTCGAACTTTAATTAGGCATGACCAATGCCAATGATCAGTGCCATCCTGGATTATCAAACATATTTGACAAGGCGCTCAACTTTTCAAAGACAAACGCGCTCTGACGGGGCGCCGCAAAAGCTTAATGCACTAGCAAAGTGCTAGGAGAATATAAAAATGTGCTGAGGCTCATCATTCGTAATCACAGCTGGTACACGCAAATCTGCTTTTTTATCACAACCTTCAGAAAAAATTCTAGGTTTACACTGCACATGTTGCTGCTTCTGATAGATGCGTCAAGAGATTCCCCGGTGGAAATCTTTGTCCCGGTATGCGTATTGCTGTTTATATAAGTCCTTATCCTTAAAATCCTTAAAAGCCGTAACATTGTTTAGGCCAAAAGATCACCTTGTATGCATCTCCAACTCCAAACGCTAAGAAATTTACAGTCGACTTTCTCGGAGAGAAGGGTTCTGATATTCTACTTCATTTCAACCCTCGCTTCGAAGAAAAACTGGTGAATTTTCGATATTGTATGAGTGAAAGGTACTTGCTGATAGTACAAAAAAAATTAATAACACTTATGCAGACTGTGCTTAATTCATACCAAGGTGGAAAGTGGAAACAGCAAATAAACGTGCCTTCGTTACCATACAAAGAGGGTGAAGGTTTCAAGCTGGTCTTCAGTATTCAAGACGACGCGGTCGTGGTCAGTCCTTTTGATAAGTTTGTGAATTTTGTCATAAATAAGTTGGAATTGGAGAATATTTTGACCTCTCGTCGCAAACCACAGTCATGCTCACGCTTATAAGGTTCAACGCTGCTTATATCACACCGAGTCATAAATATCTGGGATTGCCATATGTATTCTAATAATGGTGAATCAAATTTACGCTTTTGAAATGAAGATCGAAAGAAAACTAACATTCGTTTTAATGTTAAGCAATTTTTTTCACACAGTGCTCCAGGAAAAACCAAATTTCGGGCATAAACAAGTTTCTAGCAAACTTTTTTTGCAACATGAAGACATGATATGATACATTAACACAAATTTACACGTCACATGACATGCCTTGACAAATATTTTTGAGCCATACATGTGGTCTGTTATGAGCACCTGTACAGCTCAACTCACGTCTTTCGCCCTTGGTAGCCTCGTCAGTTGGGCAAGCTCTTCTTCTCTAGCCAATCCTCTTGGAGAGAACACAACCTCACACGTAGAAAAGACGCAGACGTACTATTTACACGTGTCATTGAGTGAAAAAATAATCACTAAATGGGCAGCGTAGTACATTCGAGTGCTATTGGCTGGTTTCGTCAAATTTATCGTATCTTTTGTTTCGACTGTTGCCTAAGAACGCTGAAATTTCAATATACCTGATTGATATAAAGATTGACTGATATAGTACGAAAGGTACGATATTTTTGACGAAACCAGCCAAAAGCAATTGAGTGCAAAACACTCTTCAATAATTTATTTTACATGACCGTACGTGTAAATCGTACTTAATCGCCTACTCTGTGTAAAGAGGAGTGGGTGAAGGAGCACCCCGAGAGGACTGGCTAAGAATGAAGGATTTGCCCGACTGACGAGGCTGCCAATGACGAAGCACGTGTATTGGACTGTACAAGTGCCCGCAACAAACCACATGCATGGCTCAAGAAATATTCATAAAACACACTGAAACTGAGGATGGTCTTAAGAGAATACTCGAGACAAAAAGTCACAGGACAGGTCTCTATTGGGTCGACCAACTTTGTCTCCCGTGAGTGATTTCCGTTATCGAGCGAAGATCATCAAACGAACCTCTTTTGTTGATCAAAGATTTACCACGGAACTACCAGAACTCATTCGGAAGCGAAAATTCCGGTGCTTCTGCTATCTTACTGCGCTGTGGGATTCAAAATAATATTATGTTTCATGCGCGTCGCGCACAATAGCGGGGATTCTTATATTTAATTGGATATTTTTTCCTCCTTCTGTGATATTTTTGAGTTTTATGTGCCAGACTTGCTGGGAAACTTAGCTTCAACGCTACAGCTCCTATGCTTTTTATTCTCATTATGTACATCGAATCATTAACGCCACCAAATTTTATCCTAAATAGAAGCCTAAGCAGCCATAGCCTAACAAAAAAGCTTATAAACGCAGAGTTAAAGTAGAGACGAGTTGAAGACGTCAGGATTATGTGTTCCATTTAGATGTTTCTTCAAAGTGGAGATAAAACCTGAAATATAGTAGCGAAACTTGCACTTGCACATGTGAATTGTGCCTATGCTCTCTATCGATCGCAGCTATCACTCCATAGCCATAGCACATTTTAGCCAATCCGTGCTACAGTGCAGTAGAAAGATCTTTTCGTAAAGTAAGCATGATATTCTAACCGGCGAAACATACGCTGCTGAGTTGTTCCATAGTAATCTAGAGGAAATATTTGTCGTAAGAAAAATAAGCACGATTACGCACAACACGTGTTAAATATAATTCTTTTTTGAGAGCTACAGCGCTGTAAGAGGACATTTTTTGTTGAAAATAACGCTTTTACAAAGTTCTCGAGATTTGGTTCTTCGATTGACCATTAAAATCAAAGAGAAGTTTTTGTCTTGCAAAAAAATTTCCTTCTAAAAAATCCCACCTCCAAGAACGCTAATGCTCCATTCCTTTTATTGTATTTCTTGGTTTTGGTTGACTTAGGCATCGCATATCTAATTCCGTGCTTCTCGACTTGTTCATGTTGAGCATATAATCATCTAATAGTAATTCAAGCTTTTTGATTTTCACATTCTTCTTGCGCAAACTAAAGTTCTACTATTGTTTGCGATTCAATCCTCCGTTAATCCCGATATCACAATGTATCATTAATTTCAGATCATCGTGGACGATAACGAGTCATCAAAAATCTCATTCAAACATCGTAGCGGTAAACCTGATGAATACATCTGTATGAGTGTGAACGGTGATCTTAGCGTTTTCGCTCTCGAAGTTGAATGAGCTAGGCTGTTCTTGCAAGACTTTTCAATTCTGCTCTTTTGATTTCTTCATTTCTTTCACTCAGAACTATTCAACTGAACTATTTTGAGGTTAACGTTCTACTTTTCTGCTGTAATAATTGCTATAAAAAATTGGACTGTCTCTTTTTCCAATAAACTTTCGCAAAACTGGTGATTTCTTTCTTTTAGTTGACGACTGCCATTATAACAATTTCGCCTTCTTCGAAGTCCGAATCTACTTTTACAGAGTAATTCCCATATGTGGTTTTGCATTCCACATGACTGAATTTTAATGGAACTACAACGAAAAATGCTTCACAATCTATAACGCCAAGAGATTCTATTTTTGTGTGTGCAGAAGATATGCCTTAATTACAGCAGTGAAAGCATGGAGGTCACCGACCACTTAATGCGTTTCGTAGGATATGACGAGTAAACCACTTTCTGTATAAGAATTCTGGAGTTACTCATATAAAAATCATGAACAATAACAATAGCAGAGAACGGTCAGAAAATACTATGCTTTAGTAAGACTGAGGTAATAATGTGGAGCCACTATCACAATATAACTACTCCACCTGGCCTGAAATTATCAGAAGAAAAATGAATTGTTCAATTGCTCTTCGCTTCTGCTACGATCTACAATCGTTCAGTTTTAGAGAGCGTGGATCATCACGATAAAGTTCGAAATTACCGTCGTCGAAAAAATCGCGCAGGTAGGTTGGTCAGCAGAATGAGAGCTGCTGGCCAACGGTGCTAGCCTCGTCTCGGCTTGGCATCGAGCAACTCGCACTGACGCGTGTGGTGCTGCCATCCATCGGGAAGAAGGTTGCCAATTCGATCCACTATCACGGCGCTTCACTGTAGTTTTTTTTTGTGTTATCCTTCTGTTTTCACTACAGTATGTTCGAAACACTTACTCACCATATCACACCATATCTCATACTAGGAATAGCGGCTCAAAAGCGATCAATTTATCAATTTTTTCTCCATCAAAATTCATTCTATAATTTGCAACGTATAACAATGCTTAAAACACATTATATATACATTTGAACTATTTACATGCAAAAATAAAAACAACACTACAAAAATTAGTACGTTTATACAATATAACACAATACAAATGCAATAAATACTATTACGTTCGACTGTTTTTATGGACCTTGTGATTATCCTCCAATTAGCCAACATATCATTTATGGTATCAATGGAAAAAAGATTATTGTGAGAGAGGACTTATTTCTAGCTGCTATATAACTTCGTTTCCGTGGTTTTTGCTCATGCTTTTCCAGCTTCCACTATGCTTGCTTTGTCAAAATGCTCTTATAGTCCGTTCTGCAACAGAAGATGGTAGGTTTTACGTCACAGTTCGTATCTTATCAACTTCACAAGATATCTCTTGGCCTTACAAAGTAAAATTTTGATTCTAAGATAACTATCGATGCAGAACTATGACTATGATGCAATATAAGGAAATGTTATAGAAAGGGCTCTAATGAAGAGTTTATCGTATAGAGATGCTCATGAAATCTTCTGTGTTTCAAAGAAAAAATCCGCTTCCTAGAAGGAAAAACATTTTTTCTGATTCCATATAATATTTTCTCCTAATTTATTAATGTTTTTATTAGTCATTCGATCTCTTGAATAATGCCGCTTCGATAGCAAACCTGGTTCTTGGGAGAACCTCAGCACTACGTCATACTGATGAAGAAGATTGACGTTTTGCCCTCACGATGCTTTCTTTCAACTTCACAATAAATTTTCCTATTGTCTTTCCTAGCAATGAACTTTGATTGTATGCAAATTTCACTGTTAAGAAGGATAGTTCATCGTCAGAGAGATTTCTATAAACGTGCTCTAAGTAGAGACAACGCCTAGTTAGACCAGTTGTCGGCAAAGAGATGCTTTCTTTCATTCAGAAGATCCTTCATTAGATCCTTTGCCACAATCTCTGCAAGTGGCTCGTTCGGTGTCCGGTTTGGCCAATACCTATGTACATCATCGTTTTGTAGGTGTGTTCGCTTTCACTACAAAGTTTAAATGGCTTTAATCCATATCTGTTTCTTTTGCAAGCTGCATAGTGGCGCAATTCAATTCGTCCTCTAAATGGCACCATCTACTCATCGATACACACGTCTCCCCATGGTTTGAATGGATCCTTACATTTTTTATTGACAAACTCCAGCCTTGGTCTCATTTTGTATAACTTATCATTCACATCGTGATCTATATTGTTGCTTACATGCAAGTGGATCATGATCTCGAAGAAGCGATCCCTCGACATAATATGCGACGCTATGAAGATTACCAAAAGATGTGGGCTATTGGTCCAGTAATCGTAGATGGTTTGGCAATTGTGTAAAGGTCATTTTGAGGCACAAGTCCAGGAATATCTTCATTTCTTCAATCGTTGTGTCTTTCCATCCTTCCTTCTTTTGATGACCATATATATTGGTCTGCTCAACAGTCATCTCCCAAACGTCCTTCATAAACAGTTCATAATGTTCCACTAAACTCTTACGCCCGAGCAATGCCAAATTCTGAACACCAACATGATCCCGATTAAAAAGTTTACTCATGGGCGACACAACGCTCCATGACCAGCCAGAATGTTCTTGCATTAGACGGTGTATTTTCCTCTTCGCCATCTGTGTCGTTGTCTTCAATAGTAATGTATGCGAATACATATATACAAAAGAAATATGTATGTTTTTCATGCAGCTAGTCCGCCATCGAAAGGACGGGGCGGCCCATGTCTCTCATGTGTTGATGAGCTTCGTAAACCACCTGCATCATCTTGCTGAGCTGAATGGCGGAAATGGGAATCGAAGGAGGCACAAAAAATTGTGTTGAGAAAAATCAATTGAAAAGAAATACAGGAATTAGTGCTCTTATTGTCATTAGTCGCCACTTGTTCTTAGGTGCATATGAAGTTTTGTGTTCATTCATTCATTTTCTTTTCATTCATTCAAAATTCATTTGTGGTTTTGAATGAAGATGAGTTGTTGTTGATGTGTTAATAAAGGATGAATATATATGACCAAAATGTGAATAAATATATACAGGATGACATAACGATGTTCACCGTCAGTTCCAATGATCTTCTTACACTAAGTATCTGCCTTTTCCCTCAAGATTCGAAGCTTTAGGGGGAAATAGTGCCATTGTTTCTACCACAAGAAATTTCAGAGAAATCTTTTCTTTTGTATTCGATCATTCACTGCGGACGAAGTTTTTCTTAGTAACGATAAAAATCCCTATTTCATTAGCAAACTACCTTAACGTCATTGCTGCTGCCGCGTATATGGCGGCGCGACGAGCAGGGACGTTGAAAACGTGTTAAACGCTTCTCGCGGTAGTATGATGTCATAGATATACCCAGTAATGTGCAAAACTTAAACGGTAGATGCTATTTCCTCTGACGGGAACATGCACTAGGTGCTATTTATCCCTTAAATTTTGGTAGCCTATGTTTCATCAGGGCCGTTAGGCAAACAAGCAGGCATAATTGTTCCACCCTCTGTGAATGACAGTTTTAATTTGTGATCACGATGCCATTCGACAGCGTTGATTTTGACGAAATCCACACTATGCTAACTTCAGAGAAAAGGCCCTCTTTCA
>JAHQIW010006600.1:0-22507 GCA_019055375.1 Parelaphostrongylus tenuis
TATCAGGGTTTGCCGTCAGACGCAATAATGCTGCACTTCATAAGTCCTGACAGTGCATGAAGTTGTGAAAGTAAAGTGAACGCTGTAGAAAAACAGCTGAGTGACACTAAGCTGAGACTTCTTGTCAGCTTTTTCTAAACGCTTCATATTTATCATCAAGGTGGCAAGATTTGAAAAATTTGGTTGTTCGTTATTAGGTCTTTCCATAAGTATTGACATTGGAGAAGAAACACCAGATTTATTGATCAACAGTAGTTAATATTGCATGATTTTAGTACTGCTCAATTGTGCATTTTTTTCAAACATTTTGGTTTACAACTGCCTACATTTGCTTTAAGATGGAGTTCTCATGAAAACAATTCCGCTCGCCATTCATGAACAAATGACGTGTTTGTTTGCATGAAATTCACAACTGAACATTATTAAAATCATGAAATTCTAACTTATTCTGGTTAATAAAGTTAGTGTTTATCGCTGTAGCCCCGCAATTTATGAAAGGACTTAATAATTATAAACAATACGGCGCACAATCTATAACCTTTGTTCTGTGATTTTGGAGCTCAAACGCACAGGATAATCGCGTCTTACATCAATAACCGCTAACAAAATTATAATATTTTCAGATTCCATATAGTAGAAGAAGTTCAACAGTAACTCACAGGATTTCATTCAAAAGACGTTGGCCCCGGCGTGGTATTCTGTAAAAGATTCAGTTTTAGTTTCACAGTTAGACAGTTTAGATTTGTGACAGAAAAGTCTACGTGTTCATATGTGTCGCATTACACTATTGGTTATAAAATGCAAGAATTTGTCTTTAATTCAGTGTGTTAGTGAGAATTCTCCAACTCTCAAAACGTAAATCTTACGACCAGCTCCTGCTCATGAAAACCTGGAAACATAATTAACGCTGTTGAGTCATCAGCTCTTCTAAGAGAAATTTATGGGTTCTTAATGTCGCTGAATAAGCAGCTCCATGTTGTTTTGATTGCTGCGCGACAGGAAGTTTTGCTTTGACATTCTTCTTCCGCTTCCTATACGAGACCTTCTGCGCCACGATATGAAAGGAGCACTGCAGTTATTTTCTTAATGTGAGGAGCTTATCAATATGTTGAATATTGAAGAACATGAAGTGAAAACGTAACATTGGCTACTAAGGGCAGAAGCAACATGGCAACCATTGGACAAGCCTCGTCAATGGCTCTCAATATGCTCCATTTTGAAAATCAACTTCCATATAAACTTGGCTCCCATAATCAATTTTCCCTCAGATTGTCCATATTACACAGACTTATTATATAGGACAATTAAGCACTTGTGATGTGCAAGGAGGAATTTCCGTAATTTGCAATTCATATACGATATAGACAAATTCTTGTCAGGCACGAGGTGATGTAAAGAAATTAAAAAAGTATAGATTGCTTACGCGTATAAGTGCACCTAAATATAGAGTTGAAAACTCGACAAAACACACAAAGGCACAACGGTGAAGATAGATGTCAAAAAAAATCTAAGAAGTGGAATGCGTTGTTCGACCACTGATGTGGCGGATACGTGGGCATTCTTCTTACTAAAAAGGCTTTTATAAAAAGCTTTCAGTAATATATCATTTTTTCCTTGAATTGTCTTCGGCTCAAAATTTCACACATACAATTGCCAAATCACCCACTGCAAAGTTTGAACGATGGGCGAATTACTCAGAGTGTGAAACGTGGGTCTAATTCCTTTGCTACAGCGCATTAAAAAACCAGCTCAAAACACAATTTAGTCCTTAGAATTTTACCGTTGTTCAGCTATCAAATGACCACCAAAATCCTACTGGGAAGCCGAGTATAAGGAGTATCGAAGCACACAAACCACTCCGAAAGAGAAGAGTAATTTCTGCTTGCCGTTATTACAACGCAGTTATAGGCATTTTTTAGAATTCAGTCTAGGAATTGAGCCTGCAAGTAGAATCATCGTTTCTCAAAATATAGAATAAGTGCTAAAATCTTAGTGAAAAGATTTTGTGTGGTGAAAAAGCTAGGTAAACAAAGTGCAAATACAACACATACTTTGAAAAAAAAACCTATTTTTTTCTTCCTTGCTACATCTCACTAGAGAAGCGGTTTTGTAAATCAAGCACGTATCAAAACCGAGAATTTTTATTCAGAATTTTTCAGCTATAGAGTGACTGCTTCAAATCTGTTGAAAATTTTTTGCTCAACGAGAGAACAACAAAAGATGCATGTATCATGCACACTTGGTCTCGAATGGTTTGATCAAAAGCGATTTGTTTGATTTCTTGTTCATGCTCAAGGGATTTTAACAAGGCGGGAAAGAAGATCGTAATACGCATAAATCGTACGAAGACTCAGTTTATGAAAATCCAACGGCGCAATGATGAAAATTTTAGACTGGTTGAATCTTAGACTACGCAGACCTCGTCTTACGTGTACCATGATCCATATGATCGACTGCTTTTGAAACCTCGTGATAAACATTTGAAATTAATCTGAAAAAAAAGAATGCTTTAGCCTAAACGATGTTGATACGCCAAGGCCATTCTTTTTTCTTGGAATTACTTTTGAATGTTTATCACGAGGTTATAAAAACAGTCGATCATATGGATTAATTTGGTCTACCAGCCGGAATCCATCGACTGAACAGTGCTGATGGACCAGTGTCAATGTACACTATGCCATCACCACATACGCCTCCCTCCTTGCTTCAATGCAGGGCTCAATGCGGGACGGGGGTCAGTGACGAGGAGGCCGAAACCTCCGAAACACCGGTGTATGGCCCTGGCGTATCAACCTCGTTTAGGCTAAAACATTCTTCTTTTTTGGGATTAATTTTGAATGTACCATGATCGTTCACTGAATCTGGAGAACAATATAAAGGATTAACCTGACAGAAGGAAAGCAGCGTGGGCCGCATTTGAGACTCGCAAGAAGTAACCGGCCAAAAAAACGGATGCCAATTTACTCGCTAACCTTTTTGATTCACCAGTCCTCCCAGCACTCTGTTATGCAGCGGAGACGTGGATTGATACTCCGACTACGTCATGACTACTGAGAACAACTCACAGAGTTATACGGAGTTCGGAGCATTTTTTTTTTAGCATGTAGCTGGAAAAAGCCTTCATAAAATTCACATTTACATTTCGTGGAATACTTTTTCTCAAATAGTATGATTTTTTCACCCAAATTCTCAAACCGTTCGATAATATTGCAGATTTTCTACTTCAAGTGCATTCTTAATGTCTCTTCTAGGGCACAGCACCAACCAAAGAGGAGAGGAATACGCCTAGTTTCCGCAGTAGTTAGCACCTTATTTGAGATCAACGGCTTTTTTTTGGCAATTATATGGTGAAATTTAAATGGTCGGAACACTCCATCGACACGAAAAAAAAATAGGATCTTTCGGAGAAGATTCTCATTGGTTTTTCTGGTAACAAGAACGCCCATGTCCCAAACACTTTATACTTGTTTCAAAAGATTCGAATCTAAACTCTTCGGAGATGATTTTTCAATTTTTTAACGCATTATCGTCGCCTATCTTGTGAAAGTAAAATCGTAGTTCGTAGATACAAATTGATCTATAGCATCGACTGCTTTTAAAACCTCGCAATTAAGATTCAATATAACATTTGAGAATCTTTAAAGCCTTACCGGAGTTGGTACACCAGAGCCATACACGTGTTTCGGAGGCCCATCATTTGCTCGCTGGCCATAGAGATCTTCATTAGCCGTCCCGATACTGGGTACAATGCGATACAATTTTGGCTGGAGTTTCAAATGTGTACATTTATTGGAAGTTCGCGAAAGTCAAAGCGGCCGGCAGTTTCATCAATTTACCATTCCGAAGGCGCACCTGCGAAGGCAGTGAGCGTCGATTGGCAGCAATGAACAGAAGTGATATATGCAGTATTAACTAGTTTTCCTATAAACTCTCGTGGCTTTTCACACATGGCTCTTCCGCAGCGCAAAAATATTAATTTTTTCTTGGCGTGTATGAACTATGAAAAACTCATAGAAATCAACAAAGTCCATGTATCCAAGGTGTGAAAGAGGAAGATGCCCATCGGAAAGAGGTGGGCGGACTAAGATTGTGATTTAGTGCTGGACGGTCGCAGTCATGTGTATGTGGTTACCCTAAAGCAATTTTGAGGGAGCTGGAATTCGAGAAAGGTACAGATGCCGATTTGGGTGCAATCAATAAAATACGTTGAATGTGCAAGGTCAGTGGACACGAGAATTGGCAGAGATTGCAACGACGATTGAAGTTCATATTAAAGTATAAGTGTTATATTTAGAAAAAAGGACTACACGATAGAAGAAAGTTTGTTTTACATTTCTATTTAGGTTTCGACTCCTGTACACGCTGATAATCTCAAAATTATTGAAAGTTATCGATGAATTGGTAAACGCTGCAATATGCATTATGATTTTAACCAACTATTCATAGTTTTCAAATTTTCAACTACATTGATCACTATTGATATTGTATAATGAAAGGCATCAAATCCAAGAATTTATGTCGTGGTAATATCTGTACATTATATTACAATTGACTCAATGCCAAAAATAGCAGAAATGTGTGTTAAACTGGCGTTTTCGTCACACATAAGAGTTATAAATGCACCAGAAGCATATGAGCGCGTAGAGTAAATCGCAATGTATTGAACTAAGACAAGAAAGCTAAAATTTATCAAAGACGGATAATATAACTCTGAGTATATACCAAATATCGCTGGCGCTTTAAGACTCGGCTTACGTGCATCCATTTCTGTTGCCGTCTCGAACGGAATAGTGTAAATTATCCTTTGATCTGACTGATCAACAATCTTATTGATGTAGAGCAATGTGCGAAACTTTTTGCGTCAGGCGATACTCGAATTCGCACTTCACCTTATACGTGGCGCGTGCATTAACCTCCTGCGCTACCAAAGCTTTTTTTGCCACAACGCATCTATCTGTCAAAAATCAACCGTCAGCGGTTTCGCCAGAGTAGTCGATATCGACATTAAACTCACTCACGCTAACAGATAAGTGGGCAATAAATAATCGAACAGAAATCTTTTTATTTAGCCGCTTTTAGTGGCGGTATAACCGGTTTATAACAGCATAGCATAACGTTGACGGTTGGTTGCTGACAGAAAGATGCGTTATAGCGTAGATAGAATGGTGGCGAAACCAGCGCTGGTAGTGCAAATATTAAAGCTCGTGCCCCGCATAGGGTGTAATACGGGCTCAAGTCCCATGTGACGCGGAAGTTTTACACATCACTCTAGATCATTGATATTTGTTACAGCATACCACCGCCAAGAGTGGTCAAATAAAAAGAATTCTGTCCGGCGATCAATAATCATATGACTTATCAGTTTATTCTGCTGTAATGCTACAACAAATATCGTTGACTGGAAATGTTTGTATCAGACACATCACAGTCCAATTTCAGTTTCCTCCAACAGTGACCCTTGCCGAAGAGAAGGGAAATCCAAACGGACCCAATGCCAGCATTCGGACCGCTCTGTCTAGTACACTTTGCCACATCATTCTCGACCAATTCGCCATGATGATGTTAGTGGTCTACACGGATTTTTTTGAGGAAAGAAATTTGAATGTAAAAAATGTCCAAACCGATAGAGTTCCTGGTATTGTCAAGAATGCGTCGTTAATAGGCGTGATTGTCACTTCGCCCATTTCTGGTGTCGTACACATCTTGTTATTACCCTTTTCTATAACGCAAATTCCTGTCACCGTGTCACCTTCGATGATGCAGCTCGGATCGGTCTTTTGTGCGTCTGCAAGACGTCTGTGTTAGTCTTGCATAGACACGTCCTGTCATTACATTAGAAGATTTAAGAATGCTAGAAACAGTTCTGGCCACAGGTTTTCTTTCCCTCAACATTTCTTCTTAATTTTCTTCAAAAAATGGTTCTCTGATAATCCGATTTTTCAATGTCTGCTGCCTACAATTTTCCAAATGTAAGTTCAGTATTGAAGACCTACGCATATCCATTGGACTAACAGACATCTGGCAGTTCATTGGTGTGTAGTTGATCGTAACATTAAGTTGATCCAAAATGGCTGAGATCACAGCATCTGTTAAAAGAGCGCTACGTCCTTGGCGTTCAAGAATATCAAAGATCTAGAAAAAGATTTTTCCCTGGCTGATAGAGATTACTGGGCAGTATTTTTATTATTCTTTACTTATATACATGATACTGCGCAAGTCATGGAAACAGAGAACTTGAAGTTTAGAAATTTAAGGGCGTCCGCTACATCATTCCAAAACTTTCAAAAAAATTAAAATCTAATAGCTATAAACTCACTGTTTTGCATTACAAGACGATGTACAAACCCCCTGGCTGCCGCTTCGTTAGGTGCAATGCCAGGAAAACGAGCCTGGATATTGGGTGATGTAGAGTATACCATCGCAACAGGCAAAGTTGTGAAGCCAGTAACGGTGAAGGGCCTAGTACCCGCTGCAACAAAGCCTCGTGCTTTTCCTGATGAGTAGTCAAAATAAAATCCAGATTGAACTTACGTTTGCTTTTAAATAGTCGCTTTGCGACTTTTCATTATTTTGAATATCAAATCTTTACATCACAACGTTTAACAACAGGTCTTAAGTTTTGATGATATGTTAGATAGATACATTATGACTATAATCTTTTACATCTATTCAGGATTGTGAATATTTCCCGTGCCGTTACAATTTTCTGTGCATTACCTTGACCTGCAGGCACCACTCCACATCCAAGCACTGTCGAGATTGTTGCCAGCAGTGTTGTGATACAGATAGTGGTGGAAAGTCTCTCCATGTTTGTAAGAATATTCATTGCCTCTTTTAAAATCTGAGTAATTTTGGTAAGCATCAATATAAGACAGTTTTCGGATTTTGCAATAAATCATACACAAGGCAACGATGAATTTGGTAATCAGCACCTATAAGTTTAGTGAGATCGCCTTGGAAGATTTTTGACTATTCTTAGAGCTATGGAAGCTTTCCAACCCGTTCAATTCGAAACGAAATGCTCTGAATAAGCCAGTGACAGATCCTACTGTTTCTCAACCTCGGAAACCGCTTAGTGTGAAAGAACAGATGTTTTTGTATTGGAACGAGAGGTTTACATGAATGGAATCACTTAAGAAGAATTGCCAACGAATGCGCCAATTCCTTAGGTAGCATGGCCTTAATTCGAATCTCACCATATCGTCTGTTATTCTGCGACATGAAATTTTGACTCTCTCAATGAACAAAAATCTCTCAATCGGGAAATCGCCAATATTACGGGTGTATTTCTTAGTGAGAAGTCTGCGATGGAAGATGGAAGACATCGATTGACAAAACGAAACACGACTTTTGCTTGTGGAACATTTTTGCAACTAATTCTTCAAAAGAAGAAGCCAGGGTTAGTAGGCTTGATGCACTCGTGAGCAATCAATTACAACTCGTATAAAATCATTATTGATGGAGAGAAATACCGGCAAAACGAGAACTACAGAATTTTACTGATTCCACGAAGAACGAATGCTATGAATCCATCAGGTATCCACCAGTTTGAGGAGGCATAAAGAAAACCGCATAAAAATTGGTTGTAGATGGAACAGCTGCATAAAGCTTTCAGACCTTGTCGACATGAGAGTCCTATACCTTATTCAGACCAAAAAAGTAAACTTAACGGTTTCGAGAGCACAGATGACGAGACATTAAAGTGAGGTTTCCTTACTCACATATTCAAATGTTCCATTGTCTTACAAATAGATGTTTTGGAAACGCCGTCAATTTCTCGCAGTTTCTTTGCAATGTGCAGACATAACAAAAGTTCACATTGCACATTTCGTATAGTGAATTCTTATTCCATTAGTGTAACAGTTGCAACTTTTTCACTGTTCTTTTTCATTTCCCTTAATGTTTCAAAAAGGGTTATCTAAAACTTGCGAGATGCTATCTCCTTGCATGAAAAAGTCACTACATTCAATTCGTATTCTAGGTTTTTTGAAGTGTGCCAAAATTGATTTGAGTGTTAGATACTTTTTGTTAATCATATATCAAGCATACCTTAGATTGGCAGGTCACTATGGTGAATCCTCATGAGTCGATTAATCTGTCTGCACAAAATACGCTACTCTACTTCGTCTCAAGTTTACTACTTTAAAGAGAAACGTCCAAAGCGGATTTTTTGAAGTTCTGTTTTGTACGTCTCGCAAATGACAAACAAAAGCACCGTCAGCGCTGCAGAAACATTGGCTTTTTTATGAGTTTTCTTTATGAACGCTGATATAGATGAATAAACAACTTTGTATAGCAGTAAGTTGAGGATGTAGCAGTTCCGTGTTGCCCTATTTGATTTGCTGAGCGAAGAAAACAGTTGCGCTGCAGTATTCGCTTTGCACTTTGAACACAACATTGTTCTAAGTCGGCAAATTTAACCAAGGCTCTCACAAAACTGTTTTATGGGATGTGAATCCAAAAATGAGGTTTCACAGTTTTTTTGTGTGTGGACTGCTGTGCACTAGGCATCAGATCACTTCAGCGTGGGTGTAGTTCGTAATGACAGGGGAACGTTAGGGTAGTACATCAATCGTGCGTAGCCTCAACCTACTCAATTTGTCTGTCTTATGGATGTGAAGACAAACATGCAGAAACAACAAGTAGTGTGAACTTTCGTAGCAAATAATCGTATAACTTCATCAGTAAAACTGAAGTGAGCATTCATAACCTAAACCGGGATTCAATAAGACTGGAATTGAACATTGTTTGTTTCTTTGGAAATGATACAACACAAAACATCGGCAGGTCATTTTTTGTGATTCAGTTATTCAATTAATTAATATTTTAATATTTAGTAGTTATTTGAACACTTACAGGTGGTTCCGCTCATAATAATGAGTGTTTTATTGAAACTTCAACATTTTCACTGTGAGATAGTAAAAGGACTCATATCATAGTTCACAAAATTGCTATTCAGAAGACGATGACTTGAGCGCGCTAGTGTAGAAAAAACCCTTCACAAAGGGTTCCAAAGGTATACAATTAGATTTTGCTGTGCAAAGCGTTTGCATCTTCATAAAAGTGTATCATGCTACTAGTTGAAAATGGGAAGGCATCAATCATTTCCAGTATGTTAGCAGAAATTCTTCAAACTTTTATGGTTTTTTGCTCCAAAATGGCATGGCGAAAGTGCAGTGAAAGCCGTCGAATGATCGTTCTTTTATAAAAATGAGTAATTAGTGATCTAAAGTTTTGCTCTGTTTATCTCGGGAATGACAGTTTGAAAGCACCATCAATGCTGTAAAATCGTCGGCGCTTTTATGAGTTTTCTATTAACGTCGACTGAAGATGAGTAATCAACTGCGTATTACTTTATTTGACTGTCGAGCGAACGACGGTTGCGCTACAACATTTTCCATGCACTTGAATACAATACTGGTTAAGATGGCAGATTTCAACCAGTGTGTCTTCAGAACTGTTTTATCGATTATTATGTGGACAGAAATGCTCCAGAGCCTGATTTTAAGTGGATTACTATGTAGCAGGCGTTAAGTCACTTTAGCGCTGGTGGAGTCCACAATAAAAGGATCACGCCAGGGTGGTACTTCAATCGTGCATAGTTTCAACCTGCTCGATTCCTCTCAATATGATGGATCTGAGGACGAGCATTGCAAGAAGAACAATAACTGTGGACATTTGATGCAAATCATCTTGGCTCTGATGAAAGTAATAGTGTCGAGATGTCAGCAGTAATAAAGATTTGTAGAAATCTTATTGAGATCATCAATAAAACACAAAATCGATAATCTACAACGTGTTTCAATAGAAATTGACAATTGCTTGTTATTTGGAAAATACAGCGCGAAACATCAACAGACCGCTTTTTGTGATTTCAACTACTTGAATGCCTGAGGGTAGTGTTCGCTCACATCAACAACTGTTTATTGAAACTCCAACACTTTCGCCATCAGATAGTAGAAGAAGTCATCCTTTAGTTCACGAAACTGCTATCCAAAAGACGATACCTTTAGTGTGTATTAAAAGAAAATCCTTCATAAAGGGATACAAAAGTGCACACATGAAATGTCTTTTAGAAAACCTTTGCATCTCCACGTAAGTGTTATCATAGTACTAGTCGAAGAATTTGAAGGTATCAATCAATTTGAGTAGTCAGCGAAAAATCTTAGAATCGAATGCAATTTTATGGCTTTTTTATGATCCCACATCCCAAATTGAAAGCACAGTCAACGTTGTTGAATTATTGCCCTTTTATGAGAAATGAGTTTTCAATGTAACTGAATAAGCAGCCCCGTGTAGTTTTAATTGAAGAGCTGAGCAATGAGCAGTTTTTTCCGTGACATTATCTCCGCTCTAACTGAGATATTGTGGTTAGTCAGCGAATTTTAGCCAATAAATAACGAACATCATCTTTGTTTTCTTATGAATTGAAACAATCTATAAATTTTTACACTATGATTTGTAGGACTAACGCAATGCTTTTATTATAGCCCTAAACCCCCTAACGGACTGCCATAGAAATCGATGTGCTCAGAGGGAATTGCGTGATTTTTGCTATTTGATCAAGATTTTTTCTCCGTTTGGGTAAAATTTTTGGAATTCTTGTACTAATTTGATATAACAAGATTTTCTCCTCCTCGTTCATAAGCTTTTGCTTTGGATATATGTGTCTTGTATAGAGAAAAACGCTAGTTTATTACGGAACTATACTGAATTCGACAATCAATCAATGAACTATGTTGAATAGTACTATGGACATCATTATGAAAAAACTCTAGTTATGATTCTCCTGGTTTTATATAAAACAGAAAAGTCATAATAGTGAACAAAAAGTGGAAAACAATGAGTATTTTGCAACAAAATTTATAATGCATGCTATATTCGATAGTAGTTCATTCATATCTCCCAATATTACTGAGTTGACAAATTTGAGAAAAAGTTGAGAACTTATGGAAAGCAGAAGAAATGCATATTTCCCGTTTAGTCATCATATCAGCATGCCAAATTTATTCACAGTTTAGGTGTGCACATCTATTATTCTTAAGCGAGCGAAGCCCGATATGTGAGGAAACCGCTGGATCGGCAGTTGCATCAAGCTCAAAATACATTTGATCCATAATTATACCTTTATCTCGAGTGCTTTGTTTAGACCATGCTCAAATTTCAATATATCCTTTCATCATTATTTGAGCCAACATGTCATGTGGTCTGGTAAGGGCTCTTGTACAGCCCGAGACACGTGTTTCGTCCTTACAGACTCATCAGTCGGGCAGAACCCGTCGTCTGTCGATCTTTTCATAGCCAGTTCTCTCGGGAGCGTCATACTCCTTATATATATATATATATATATATATATATATATATATATATATATATATATATATACATATATATATATTATATATATATATATAGTTGTAGTTAATGCTTATATATAGTTATAGTAAATGCACCTTCTATAATGAAATTCTGCACTATTTATGAGTGGGGCAATCTATTGATAATGGCTGTATTCAGATTTTGGAAATGTTCTGTTTATATTATTGTGGAAAGTTATTATGATTGTATATACAAGAGACAAACTTTATAGCAAACCTCCCAACGGAGTTTTGCTATCTTTTCGGGAATTACATGATAATTTAGGCAGCGCAAATGGTCTACGAACTTAGAGAGCAAGTGGTATCGCAGAGGCTCGAGGACCTTAGACAGAAATGGTCCAAGTGACAAGGGCGGCACCCAGCTGCCACCAACCTCAACAGTCAGTTCGATCGCGGCATATGTTCACATAACGATATGTCGTGGTCATATATATATATCATCATATCATCATTTTAGTAATGCATGTATATTATAGGTTGTTTGGTTCTACCACATTGTTTGGTACTACGCCATTGTTTGGTTCCATCCTATTGTTTTGGTATAATCCATATAAAGGATTTAAACTCGTCTCTCTTGCCCGTTGCGAGACACAAATCGGCAGCGGATCACAACAGCAAAACCACTGAACCTTCACCACAAACTTTATGCATGAGGTGGTGAATTTGCTGGCTGTAGATGCTGTATAAAAAATTATGCTAAATAAATACTCTTGAGCATCTGAACATCAGCAAAACATGAAATCTGCATACACAATAACCTTGTAAAGTACTCCACCAGATGCGTAGATCAAATGCATGGAAGCGTGATGGTGAAGGTTCGAGTGCTCGCTGTGACCAAACTTCATGCTTTTTGTAACAGTTGAAAATCAAATCTTGGTCCTAAACGATCTATTCTAAGTTTTTTGATCTTTATCTCTCTAATTTGCTTTTATACTTCTAATGCCGGTAGTAAAATAGCATTGTTCTGTTTAATATCTTGACCTTCAGGCACCACTAAACATGAGGAAACTTTGGATCATGCTAAGAAAACACGTACTGGGTGCAGTCAGTGTAAAAGCCACTTCTGTTTAGAATGCAATAATGCTACTCATGAATTTTGTGACCTCAAACGTTTTAGACATGAATAAGCTATTTGGGAGGTATTGTATTTTTTTGGGTCATAGTAGTGCAGCATTGTAGTTTTATATTATATGTATATACGACATACGCATATGTGGCACATAAGTGTTTGTACATGCATGTAAGTTTATATAAAGATCTATATATCTATGAATCTATATATCTATATATATATATATATATATATATATATATATATATGTAGATATCCAAGGACCTCCCTCTTTGAGGGATCCCGCCCGGTTAGTCGCGAGGGCACGTGGCGCGTCCCAAGGTGGTGGATAGGGGAATAAAACGCGAACCAAAAGCGACCGTGTGCTTCCCACAGACGCAGGTGGATTCAGGGGATGAGCTCCCTGCTTCTGCAGCGCCGACTTGACAAAAACTCTAATTCTACGAGTCAAGTCGGTCAAAAGCCTGCAATCAAGCGGCTGGGAAGTACATGGGAGGCGGTTAGGAGTCGCCTCCAACAAATAAGCTCCTCCCGCTCCTCCGAGAGAGCCTGGCAAGCTATACGTTGGGTATCAAAATGCCAAAAACAGTAACAAATATGGGCCTCATTGCCCTGACCCCGAAAGAGCCCCTGGTACGGCAGCGCCCAGGTAGGACGAGTACGGAGAGGCTGCTAAAATCTCACGGCCAAATTAAGCTGCCAAGATCGAAACGGACTAAAATGACGATCTGTACATACAACGCAAAAACCCTTGCTCACGAATCCGCTGTAGAAGATTTACTGATTCAAGCAAGAAGAATGTACGACATCATTGGCCTGGATAAGACGAGAAGGCGCCATCCTTTTCACGCTGTTTCTAACACCGGAGAAGAACTGTTCCTTGGAACATGCGATCGCAGAGGTGTCGGCGGCATTGGCGTCCTCGTCAAATCAAATTTGACCGTGAGCAATGATTCGTTCGAGCAAATAACGACCCGTATCGGACGATTACTGATGAAACGATGTGGTTATATGCCGGCTTTGACCATCTTCGTTGCTTACGCTCCAACATCAAGCTATAAAGAAGACGAAATTGAAGCGTTCTATATGGGCCTTGGAAAATTCTTCAGAGAAGATTATACGTTCCTCTAGGTCATTGTCGGAAATTCTAATGCAAAACTGGACCTTGTAGGACGTCTGAAGAACGTCACATAGGATCCCACAGATTAGAAAGGAATGAACAGTTTGAGAGGCTATCTGAGTTTATCATGATGAAGCAAACCATCCATGGTAACTCGCAATTCCAAAAACCTCTTTCTCAGCGATACACGTAGGAGTCTCCCAATGGAAAGTACCATAACGAAATAGATCACATCTTAGTAATTCGAAGATTTTGCCTGACCGATGTCGCTGTTGTTCCTAAGTTCTACACGGGATCAGACCAGCGCCTCCTTCGCGCGACGTTCCGTTTACCGAGGAGAGGAGAGAAAGCAGCTAAATTCAAACAACGAAGTTCCAGATCTACCATAAACTGGGATGTAATCAAATCATTAGTCGGTTCTTGGAAAGATACCGTTGTCGACAACATCGACGAAGAATACGATCGATCGTTGAATATCTTTAAGTTAGCGTAATGAAAGCCGAGAGTCCTAAGGTCACGAAGAGACGCTTGTCTCCGCAGACACTCGAGCTGATACGTCAACGTGGAATCGCACGAGCCGCAGGCAACCGAAACCTTACGTCCGAACTCGCGAAACGCTGCAGAGAAACGATAAAAGAAGGTCTCAAAAGAGAAGAGCAGCAGTTATGGCAGAAGCTGCAGAAGCTGGGAAGAGCATTCGTAAAGCCCAGTGATGCTTCGCCAACTATAAGACTAAGATAATTGCACTCCGATTCCCTGACGAGACACTTACAGCTTCGAGAAGGGCTATGGAGAAAATCATCCATCCATACTTCTCGGATCTCTTCGCTAGCCATGTCCTCTTACCGTCATATAAATTGAAAGAGGACAAATATGTCGTCCCACCGGTCCTCCCTTCCGAATTCCGAATGCTGTATCGTCGGTGAAAGAACAGAACAACACCCTGGTCCAGACAGGATTAGAGCCAGAACACCTGAAGAATCTGCCGCCAGTTCTCATCAACACCCTGGCTCGGCTCTTCACTCGCTATCTGTCAGAATGCAAGGTCCCTATTCAATGGAAAACCAGAAGACCGTATTGTTGTTCAAAAAAGGAGACCTTCACGACATAGGCAATTATCGCCCAGTCTGCTTGTTGTCCGTTGTCTATAAACTCTTTGCTCGAGTCATCCTAAACAGGAATGATAGAACACTGGACGAAGGACAGCCATGCGAACAAGCAGGGTTCCGAAAAGGATTTAATACCGTAGACCACATCCACACGATTACAAGACTCATTGAAGTTTCACGAGAGTACAAACAACCACTCTGTCTCACTTTCACCGATCTGAAGAAAGCCTTTGATTCAGTGAAAACGAAGCGGTTATACAGGCTCTGGATAACCAGGGCGTCCCTGATCAGTGCATAATGATCCTTCGTGAGCTTTATAAAGATTTCACGACCAAATATCGCCATTCTACAACAATATCACCATTGACGTAAGAAGAGGGGTTCGACAAGGTGATACAACTTCGCCAAAACTGTTCACTGCCACCCTACAAAACGTCATGCTAACTTTAGAATGAGACGAAATGGGAGTGAAAATTGACGGCCGACAGTTAAACCATCTTCGCTTTGCTGACGATATCGTTCTCATAACACCAAACATCAGCCAAGCGGAACGGAAGTTGACCGATTTCGATAACGCCTGTGGAAAGATCGTTCTTCAACTGAATCTAGCGAAAACAATGTTCATGAGAAACGGATGGGTTTCCAATGCCCCATTCACGCTCAACGGAACGACAATTTCCGAATGCTCTAGTTACATCTATCTAGGTCGTGAAATCAACATGATGAACGACCTAGCTCCAGAGTTGAGCAGGAGGAAACGAGCGGCTTGGGGAACGTTTATGAGCATCGAAGATGTAGTGATGAGGACGAAGAACATCCGACTCCGGCCACCTTTTCGACTCGACAATTATCCCTGCCCTAACGTATGCAGCAGAAACCTGGTCGCTTCGTAAGCAGGATGAAAGATCACTTGACGTTATCGAACGCGCAGTCGAAAGGTCGATGCTAGGTGTATCCCGTATCTCGCAAATGAGAGAAAGGATCCGAAGTTCCGACCTACGTCAACCATCGAAAATCAGAGACGCCGTTCTACACGCCAGGATATCGAAAATAATGTGGGCCGGACACGTGATGCGCTTCAACGACAACCGATGGACGAGAGCCGTTACCGACTGGATTCCTCGGGACGTCAAGCGCTCTAAAGGAAGACCACTGACCCTTGGTCCGATTTCTTCACGAAAGCGATGGAAGAAAGATATGATGCTCAGCGAATCCTAGAGCGAGGACGACCCACTGAGCTACTCTTGCACGAGATAGGGAAAAATGGAAGAGTTGCTGGTACCCGCTCGAGTCACTCGACGATCAACGGGACGACAGGTGACACAGGTGATATGTAGATATGTATATGTACATATATAAATGTTATATTTTTGTACGTTATACGTGTGTTGATTTTAATTGACAAGCTGATAGATCCATACATCCACAGGATCCATAGAATTTTGATAGTCAGAGAAGATTTGAAATAACTAGGCGTTGTCCTCTGCTAAAAGTGCTTTTAAAGAACTTCTCTGACGATGAAATATTTTTTCTAGCAACAAGCTTTGCATACAATCAAAGTTTGCTGTTGGAAAGATAATAAAAAATTTCATTGTGAAGCTGAAACGTCGCATCGTGAGGCGAAACGTCAATGTTCCTCCTTCAGTATAACGGTAGTATTGAGTTCTTTCAGGAACCAGGCTTGCTATCAAAGCGGCGTTATTCAGATTATCTTTATGACTGATGAAAAGATCAATAAATTAGAAAGAAATGTTATATGAAATCAGAAAAATTGTTTTTCCTTTGAAGGAAGCGATTTTCTCGTTGAAACTATAAAATTCCATGAGCATTCTCTTTACTACCTACTCTTTATAGGAGCCTTTTCTATAACATTCCTTTATTTTGCATCACAATTATTATTTTCTATAAATTGTTATCTTGGAATCAAAATTTTACTTTATATTCTCAAGAAATACCATGTGAAGTTGATAAAAACCAAGTTCTGCTCATCGTCCGTTCTTTCACTAACCCGCTCAAAACGATGTAATCTGATAAGGATATGGCTTGTTTCAAGCCGATAGATCTAGCGCTATATAGGCGCCTATTACGTCCTAGTGGAACTCATCAATAGCGCCCTCCCTCGGTTCCGTCGATATCTTGAGGCTAAATAATCCACTAAGCGAATTGATGTCGAATTAAAAACGAACTGTGACTGGAAACGTATCCTTTTTCGTTGTAGAACGGCCTATAGAAGTTTTTTATAAAGCAAAAATAGTGCAGGATAGAAAAACATGAGTAAAAAAAAAGAAGCGAAGTTTTATAACAGCTGCGAATAACTTCCCTTTCGTAATATTTGCTTTTCTCGTTGAAATTGAATGATTTTTTCGATGCATGGGCATTTCCTCAAAATGTGAAACTTTTACCGAAGTATCTACTGTTACCTTTCATCATTTCATCACAATAATGTCCCCTTAGTACCTCTGATAATCAAACAAACTACCATATTTCTACGGCAAAGCGTGATAGGACAGACTTAACCCGTCGCGCCGCCGCGCCTGCCCGCCGCACAAGCGGCGTGCGACAAGTTTTTGGCTCAATTTCGACCCAAATCGTTGTCCAACGTATTGATGAGCATTTCCGCCACTAAGTCGTCTGAAGAGTTCTAGCAAAACTATCGAAAAATACGAAGCGGGAAGTCGATTGTTGGAGCAAAAGCGAAAGCGCAACGATGAGAAGCAGGTTGATCGGGCTTTCTCGTTCAACGATTAAACAATATCTAACCCTTTCACTTCGTCCTGATTCGCCATCGTTCTTTTCTTTTTTCTTTTCGCATTGCTTTTCTTAGCCCACTACTTTTTTGTGTCATTTTTTGGCATTTGTCATCACTTTTACGTAAATACATGGACGGCTCGTCTTTATTTATAGTGCGAACACCAGCACAAAAATTCGTGCTGGCTTAGCTGTTGCTTTCCCATAGTCCCGAGATAAGCCCAGCCAGAGCTTTCCCAGGTCGTCACATTAGAGCAATCGCCGACCCTTGTGGAACAGCGGGAGCTTGCCATCTTGCGACTAGCAGCTATCAAGACGACAGTCATTCCTGGTGTTGCTTACTCTTAGCTGGGTTACCCGAGTGGAAACGTCGGACTAACCAGCTTGGGTGGCCCTGAGATTGAACAGCCGTTGTACTTCCCAGTCCGATGAAGAAAACATCCCAGTTACAGTGGGGCGGTAAACCATTTTGGAGGTCCATCATGATATCGCTATTTTTATTTGTTATTGTTCATTATTACATAATTGTTATATTATGTTGCTCTAATTTACTTTATTATTTTCAGTTGTTATTGTTGTTAGCGCTTTGTTAGTCTTTTTATTGTTGTGATGCTCATTATTGTCGTTTTTATCATTACTGCCACTATTATCACCGTCATAATGAATGCTTTGTCATTCCTTTGTTTATCAAGATCAAGGTTGGAGGCTGTATCTACTAATTCTGTGTGAAGTTTAGCAGTTTGTATAGTTTGGCAGACTGCAGTGTTAGATCCATCCAAACTTGGACGGATCTTTTATATCAGAATTGCTATCTTTCAGGTCATCAACGAAAGGAAGAATTCATAAAGGTGGAAGCTGCCAGCAACTAACCGTCATCGGTCATCATCTGATAAACACATATCATTACTGAACTAGATAATTGACAGCTATTGGATATATTCTATAAGAATTTTTATGGACAACATTAAACTGTCACGACATGGAATTTTCTTACTAAGCATCATGCACCGTTCATAAAATCAAAAAAAAAATTAAATAGTCTCACTGATAAAAGTCGGCTTATGAAATATAGCAAATAGCATTCATTGGCTAAGCAGGCTATAGCAAAAAGACTTCGTCTGCTCGTGCAAAGCAGCATTGTCAAAATTCATTGATTGCTTCAGTTCATTGGAAAACAAGGATGATGATCGTTTCTTATTGACTGAAATTCGCTTACTAACCACAGCATTCCATTGAGAGCGGAATGTCATAGCAATTAAATGCTGTCTGAGTTTTATCAATAGTATTACAGCTATTGCAGCTTTAATTCACTATCGTTTGCCTCAACAAGATCATTCGTGATCCTTGGTTCGATTTTCGTCTTAGGCTCATCTATTCTTCCATCTCTGCAAGGGCGAATTAATAATAAGACCTGTCGTGGAAGATAGCATGACTAACACGATGCATGCATAGACTACCATGAGTCATTCTATAAATTTTATTTCTTTCAAGTCACTCTAGCCATGCTTGTTGAAGTCAAATGCATTGTGCATTCACTAGAGATTGGACAGCGCTAAAACTTCCATCTTTTCTAGGTATAATGAACTGCATTTCCTTTTAATTCTAGGATTTCTATTTGCCGTAGATCTCCTGTATACGTTCAAGAAAAAATCTATTTCTAGCCCGTTCTTTCCTTAAATCATCTTGAAATTGACATAATTTTTCTCCGTTGTTTCTTCTTCATTGCATACATCCTGAAAGATGAGATTAACAAATATTTCTTCGTGCCATACGTTTGGATATCGACTCCACAGCACTCGGCAATGATATGTAATAGTGCTAAAGATGAGTTGTTTGAAGCATATGTGTTAATGTGAATCAGATTCATTTCTCAGAGTGTGTCATATTCCCAGTGATTTCTCCTATATGAGTGTTGAAAAGGTAGGGTTTTCGTATAGTAGACAGACTGTTGAATTGCTTGTATTATACATTCTCAGTGTATACGAAAATTAAGCGAATAATCACATTTGACCTAATATAGTACGTCTAGGATCTGACGGACGCAGGGTCGCCGAAGCTTAGCCTTCGAATTTCTAGAAGGAAGTACCAACTTCATGCAAATAATAACAAAAAAATGACAGTTGGCGAGGAATTTTCCGTTCCATTACTCATGCGGATTATAAGAGAGTGAGTCTTTGGAAGTTAAATATAGAAGAATCCAATACAACAGTAATAAAATTTCAACTACACGTGAGTTGAAGGGTCAGACATACAGAATTTAAATAAAGCGTGTATTGTGATGGTGTACTGTTTTTGATTGATGAAACATTAGGAAATCGCAGATAAAGCGACAGAATGAACTTTTAATTGCCACTAAGTCGACAAATCGATATTTTGCTGCCTCAATAGCAAAGATGAAGAAATTGCCTTGAAAAGGATTGCAAGTATAAGGCCAATAAAAGACTTGATTTGATATCCGAAGCTTCAGCACCATATAGTCATCACGAAAGAGTGTGTGCTGCTACTGTAATGTTTCAAATTTCCTCTGTAAAAACCATCAAGTAAAAATTAGGATGATAGCTGCCCGATTCTTCTAAATTGGCGATTTTTGAAGACTGCGGCATTTCTCATCAAGGATCTTGACAATGAGGAGAGAAGAAAAGGAATAAAAGACTGAAAAAATATTTGAATGTGGCGAGAAAGTGAGGATGCTGACATGAGCCTTTAATCGCTCACTTTTACTCAACTTAATGAACTTCTTTGCTTTCGACTGTTTATACATACCTCGCTAAAAAACAGGATATTCCGATAATCTAAGAAGATGTCCAGAGTCTTTTATTAGCTGTGGTACGGCACTAGTATAGTAGTGGACCGCTGTTTCGCCCTTCCGGCTCGTCAGTAGCACAGTACTTCTCGGTTCAACCAATCCTTTGCAGGTGAATATCTTCCTACATATGAAGGAATCGGCGCCGACTTATTGATATCATGGCATGCCGTTGAGTGGGAAGATCCCCAATATTGCAGTGACCACAGTCGAGCACTTATTGCTGGTGGCATGAATCAAATCTTTACTCTCCGCTATTTATATAGACCTCGCTGAAAAAGAATAATAATTTATAATTTGATAATCTGACAACATGTTTTGAGCCTTTTATGAGGTGTGTTATATCTTCCTACAAGGGATCGGTTGAAGCGAAAGGTACTAATAATGAGCCTGGAAGGGCGAAACAGCCGTCTAACACTGTATAAAAGCCAAACCAGACATAAAAGGCTCAAAACATTCTGTCAGATTATGAGATTATTAACGAACTTTGTTGTGAGCTGAGTTATATCTTGAGACTTGAAAAGATAAGTTATTAGCTGGCAGTCAATATCATCAACAAATCCTTATGAAAGGAGCACTGTCGGGTGAGGTTCTCATTTGAGTGGTGTTTCTCAGCAACCAATCCGACTTTAAGACAGCGTAAGCCGCAACGAAGGCAAACGATTGTGAAGCATATGAGAGTATGAGTCGAAACATTAGCCAAAAACGAAAATCTTTTAACAGCTTCATGCTTTTAGCTCAATCAAGGAAGAATATAAGTTTAATTGGTAAGGCCGAAGTTGAATAAGGCCGATTTTCAAGTTCTGGAAATTAAGAGTCTGGGCTTAAGTTCCAAAAAACATTGTGAGAGTCGTTGGCTCTGCTGGCTGTATAAAAAAATATTTTCGCCTACTCCTACAGAACAACAGGATGAAAATTCACCAAATGCTCCAGATCATGGAGAAACAATCATGGCACTTGTTTCCCTACTGAGTGAAATTTGCTCAACATCCACGCTATCCCAATGAAAATGGAGGGAGCAATGTCGAGGCGAGAGTGCATCGCTTAGCAGCTTACTCAAAACCTTACTGAGGCGCTTATTCTGCTTCTTTTGACACAATTTTGAAGTAAGAAGCCGATCTTCTATAGCGCCGATTTCTTTTTCGATCTGTCATTTTTGAGTATGAAAACCATGATATTCTACGTCTTCGTTTGAAGAATACTGTCCGACAAATTGAATTTGAAAGGAATATTTGCATCATTTTAAGAGTAAAATGGAGCTCATTTGCAGATCTAAACGCGTTGTAACAATTTTGATTTTTAACTTTTGACCTTAGAAGAATTCAACTATAACACGCCCAAACCATCGTTTTCTGTAAGGTAATTCTGTATATTCATTGACGAGTTCATTCACTATCTGATGGTGAGAACGTTGAAGTAGTAATGAACGATCATTAGTGATAGCAGGTGGAGTCGTAAAACTAGGCTTCTATATGTTTGCTACACTGCTTCTGACTACCAAGGAGAGCTTAATTTCGATTTCATGATTTTCGATGTTACTCATCAATTTTTCTAACCATGAGCTCACATAAGGTTGTTATTGACATTTGAAACAGCCAACATTTTGAGTCTTTTTTTTTGAAAAGAGCCACAATGATTAGAATCGAGTGTCCACAATAAATGTTCTTCCTGCGATGTTTTTCACATCCGTCACAATGAAACATTGAAACAGTTTAGAGCACCGCGTAAATAAAGTAGTGCTCTAGCAATATCCTTCGATATGTGGATTTACATATCCTTCTATATATATATATACATATATATATATATATATATATATGTATATACATATATATATATATATATATATAATTCGATATAGTGATATATGGCAGGGCTGAGGTCATCTGACAGGTACGAGACAGCAAATTGAATGAAATAAAACAAACAGTTTACATGATCTATAATAAAATAGTTTTACAGTACGACTGATAGGAGATTGCCGACATGGTACAATTTCAAGGTCAAAAAAACTGTTGTGGCTGAATTGTTCTCTGTTCAGCAATTCGCCTGAACCAACACGGAAGAGCCTTATGATAAAATGCTACATCACGGAACTGCTTATTTATGTCCATACACCGTTTCATGAAAGTCATAAAAGAGCCGATATTCTGCAACGCTAACAAGGCTTCGTCATGCGCCAATAACTGACTTGCTGTGAAATACAGCGAACTTTTGAGGAGTTGCCCGGGTCAGTGTGCTGAGCTTCTCTTACTTAATTCTCATTCGTCGGCTCTC
>JAHQIW010006601.1:0-55644 GCA_019055375.1 Parelaphostrongylus tenuis
GTACAGCGAGTGTATAGATAAAAAAATGTTTCAAAACCGTGAGAGTTCTGAAATTGACATGTGTTCGTGGGAATTCTCTGCGTTCAACTTTTCTCCAGTGCTTATTTGCCATGTATAGATCTCATGTTTTGCATATTGTATCACTGTACTGCATGTGTGATCACAAGCGATGGTGTTGGATCCCTCAGTAGCTGTTAACTGCAAATAACTTCTCTAACCAAGTCATAGGTCATTTTATTGCAGGAGTTTGAGCACTTCCACAGTCAGTCTAATTATTTCAGATCCAGTGACTCACGCAATCTTATTCCAAATTGTGCGGAACGCAAACAGTTCCACGCCCTCACATTCGTCTCCTTGCATCATTCGTTTCATTGCTGGAGGATTCTTGTCACAATTCTTTACACACGAGACAGTAGATAGATGTCAGGCTTGAGTGCCACCTCCCTCGCAGTCTCGAGGCACATTATCTAAAAGACTCAAAACGTTTTGTAGAAGCGTTCGATTATCGATTGATTGCCGGCCCGTAGGAGGGCGATGGCAAGTGGATAGCCAATCACAAGACTCCTAATTTTGGAAGGCCCCCTGAAACAAAATTATCAGGTGACCACTCGGGGGATGGTTCGATCACGCCCGGGTCTCGGAAATCCAGTACAAAAAGGAGTTTGCTGTATGTCCCGGCACGGATGAAATACGAGTTCGTGGCAGATGTTCCACTATAGCTCATCTCTTAGATGGTGTCGTCACATGTCCTCGTATTACAATACATAACAGTGAAAAAACGAGTAAGAATGAAAGACATATATTATTATGGTTTTAACAAGGATTTCGTATAGCCCCTTTGATGAACCGCGGTATCGCAAAGATTGCCATAGGGCTCTATTGCTACTACTACATTGTAGACAATTTATGTGGTACAGGTCATAAGGAACCCGTGCTCCTTCACTAAACGTATGAAACACACCAACCGAACTCTGGGAAGCCAAAAAAAACTATCTTTTCGTTTAGCGATATCTAGTAGTTGCATTAGCATGTATTCGTGACGCACTATTACGTAGCAATGAGTAGAAGTGATTACTCTTAATATCTGGAAATGAGCATGACAATGAACACCGCGAGCTGCAATGTTATGACCAAACTGAAATAAGAAGCATGAAAACCGTTATCCATGAGAGTCCTACCCAAATATGATTTCCTTGTAAAGCATCTCTGGATTTCCCCCATTCCAATACAATCATGCTGTTTGACGAAAGAAGATTATGGCAAAATTTTTAGGTTGTCAGTAACGTATGAGAAACGATGTTCGTAGAGGGTACAAGTGATCTAATAAAGTTTTTCAAATGTCACATCACCCATGACTCTCTGATAGACATGAATCGTCTGTTGTTAGTTGCGTGGGTTAAATCACATCCTGCAGATATAATAGGACGTTCCTTACGCGCACGCGGCGAGAGCCACCGGGCGAGCGCGGTGCAGAAACGCAGCTCGTTACGATGACAATGTTTCACCAAATAAAGTTGGATTTTTGAATGTCATTAAAAAGAGTTTATTCGTCGTAACAATGAGTAAAAACAAAGGAAATATGATAAAGGTATTTTCGATAAGACTATATCAAACTATTGGTGCTTGGCCACATAGTGCAAAAGCAATCATGAAAACAATGAAATGTCCGATTATTCACTGCTTGTACTGCGCCAGCGAACTTGTACTGCGACTGCGCATTTCCGCGTCAACTTTGTCGAAGGTGCAAACCTGCTTTCACAAGTTCGATCAAATGTTTGAACACAGCTTGTGAGCTTGCGTCTTAAAAGTTTATGATCTCCGTGGACAACCATATGGTCCACCTACTGACCCCAGTCTATTACTACGGGGGGGGTGAGGGCACGCACAAAGAGAACAGTTACAGACAACTATTCTGTAGCGATATTACTAAATCGAATACAAGATCAGAGATGTCAGCGAAGGTAACCTTGCTCAACTATACCATTATGAAGTATCACTAGAGAGATTAGCCGTGAAACATTTCATGCTTTCACGGAGGTGGTGGGTACCTTTTGAGGTGACAAGAGTCGATATTTGCCAGAAATAAACTATTACCACAAGAACGAATCCTTCCAAAAATGGCCCACATTTCCAACACATGGTTTAACTTATAGTAATTTCCTTTTCTGGTTCTGTTTTATAGTTGCTGGGCGATAACTCAAAAAATTATGACCTATACTGGTGTGCTATGTTTGTCGTTGGCGTGGCACGGAAAAAATCTTCACTAACCCACACGTTAAATAGATGCGCTAAATCCAATAAACTAAAAGAAGAGGTTTTGCAATCGTAGCACATTTTTCTGAACTCCACCCAAGAAAAGATGTTTTTGATGTATTATGAGTATGATATTGCTAAATGAATTAGATAATAGATACATTGCGAGACACTGAACGAGGCGTGTTTTTTAGCGTAAGACTCTGCCAACATTATCTTGAAATGCCCACTAATACCAGACGAACTGAATGGTATGCGCACCGCATCGTGTAAATGAATGTTCGTACTATCTCTCCTTTTCAACACTTGGCAATGCTTTTTAGTTGCACTATTTTGATGCATTCAACAGCTCGAAGACTAAAAAATCTAGCACTGAACCTTATTTACCAGGAGACTTGCGACGAGTAAGTTTTACTAACAAAAAAAATGACTTTGTGCTCAAGTAGCGCATGATTTGCAGTGGGGTGAATGGTGCTCTACAACTCGGTTGATACGGAAGTCCTTTCCAATATGGCCATCATGTGCTCACCCAAGCTTTCCAGCTTCTTGGGCCATTGAGATGACGGCCAGACATTTTCTACGGGCATAAGCGCATCATGTGGCTCGATAAAGCGAAGAGCCACTGAGAGGTCAATGTAAATGCCGGATATATTGCACTGTGAATGACTGCGAAGGTAGTTTGAAAATTGAATGACGAATGCATGGCGCATCCTCAGGGACTAATCCAGAAAGCCGGGCGCCATTTTCTAAGCTCCTATAAATAGTAACTCTAGTAGAAAACAACGCATAATTGATCTTGAATATCCCTACTTTCAAGTGACTAGCGACTAGTTTTTTTTTGGCATAGGCAACACAGTTGCAAACTTTGCTATTGACGGTCTTGTGAAAACAGCAATTCAAAAACAATATGGCAGCCATAAATTGTGTGCAACATCTATAAAGGGGGGTGAGGGGTGAAAGGTAAGATTTCGCAGGCACTGTTCTAATTTCTGATGGGATGGAGCCATGCAATTCGGGTCTTCAGTTGTTCAACCTTCAATTTAAGGTAACTGAATGCAATAGTCTGACTCTACAAGACTCTCGTGGTGCCTCCCGGGTGGCCACGGAGTCAGTGCTGCTTATCCTCCCCACACAAGTCTGAGACCATGTGAGTAGGTAGCTTAATTCACCGATCCCTAAAAAGGATCAATGGCTTGGTGAGCCATTGAGCGCGAAAGATTGCGCGAACTTCTGAACCTGTGGCTTGGCAAGACGCAGAGCAGCCTCTGAACCGCGTGGCAAAGTATACCACAGTGCGCTGAGTCACAAACTCTGATACATAAACATAAATCAAGTGTGGGGTTTTTAGATGGAGTTTGTTGGAGTAAGTCTTTGTAGAGGCCTGCACTGATTAGACCGTGAATTGCTATAAAGGCCTTCGTTTTCGATAATTTTGAAGAGCACTTTAATGAGGAGAAACGTGGCGAGCCGAAGGGGGCATTTTGCCCTTCAGCATTTCTGACCTAGGGCCCGTTAGATTCAAGAATTACGTGAACAGAACAGTGTATAGGGCTGCATCAACGTGACTGGAGGCAGATAGTTTTCATTAAATATTATAATTGGTGGAACACATTAACAAACCTGACAACGCCGCGCAATACAATACAGTGTTTTTACGGTTGGAAGGGCGCGCAATTAACTAGAACGGAATGGGCATATATGGCCATGACCTAAATCTCCGTGGGCGGGGCTTGGTCCGATTAGACCAAATGCCTAAAAGCTGACAGATGCCTTGATAAATGGTGTATCATGAAAAGCGCAATACAAGATGATAAAAAATGCCCGTAGCTTCTGAAAGAGATCAGGAATGCAGAGTAATTTAATTGATCTGTATTACATAATGGATGACCAACAAAGCACTGCTAAAAAATACATTGAGTAATGGAACCTTTGATAGGGAGGTTTAGTGCCGTAGCATGCAGTTTGCAACACTATTGGTTTGTTTTATGGCAACTGAGTCGGGCATTGAACCTAGTCAACTTGCCATCCAATGAGAATTGGTTATGTAGGTACAACGTACAGTGCGGCGGGTGTATTACAAAATGTGTGGAAATGATTGTATTCCGTAATAAAATAATTCTATTAGGGAAGTACAAGCTGGTAATGAGTGCGGGGTTTACAATTTGACCTTTGACTTACAAGGAGCCAAACAGCCAACCAATAGCGAATGCACTAAAAAACATAACGCAAAAGGTGGATCTGTTCATGCAGCTCAACAGGGTAGCCAATGTCTTAACCAAGTGCAAAAATCCAGTATACTCCGCAGTGAAAAGTGGGAGCACGTGTTTTATTAGTCGCGCTCTTCGTAATTAAGGCTATTTTTACATTAGGAATAATAGAATTTACGGATTCTGACCGTGTGAAACAACCCAGATCCGGTACTACCACAAGTCAATCTCTTGTTATTGTATGTTTAATGCCTGTCGTCGTTTGTTTCGGGTTGGCGATGCTTTCTTAGGCGATGCACGCAAGAATTACATACAATATACTGTTTTTTTAGTTAATGATTCTTTTTTACCAATTTTTCGAATTGTCTGTCCGAAGTGCGTTAATCGTGCGCTGCGCGCAAGGCGTTTTGTAGTATGGCGTGACCGGGCGACTTGTATGCATCCTGAAAAGGACTTTTTACATGTAGCATAACAGCATCACAGTACTGATAGATTGAGAAGCTAGTAGTTGTGATAGTATAAGGGACCGTTTATAGTGACAAGTTTATCCCATTACCAAAAACATATTTTCTTATGTTATTTTTTGTCAAAGCCTAGCATAAGTTATCTAAGCGTGAAAGAATATAGAGGCCTGATTACGACCATTAACTTATTTAAATATATCTAAAAAGAGAGGAGAGAAAATAGACGATGAAAAAGTAGTTTAGTTAATCCACACACAAGAAGTAGCTCATGCATTTATTACAATGCCACAGGGATTCCTAAAACGTTTTCGTCTGTTTGTACATAGAGTCTGTGATTATTAGGATACTGATAGAGGGAGGGTCAGGAACTATGCTCCAATATAAAGCGGCTAACACCCATTTCGCAAAAGAGGATTGCTTACGAAATGAACACCATACATTAGTGCCTCCCTAATTGAATCAAAAGGAATGATATAGAATGAATGGTTATATAGCATTATCCTAACATCTCCCTAACAACGATAAGAAAAAAGTCTAGTTCTATAGAGTTCTAATGTGCAGGATTGACAAAACGTGATGACATACTACGCGTTATATGGGAAACAGTGTCTCTCGAATTGATACACTGATGAAGGTCATCCCATGCATTTGTGTGATTTCGCTCATTTAGATTTACGATAAACTATTTCATAGTCCTTTGTAATAATCGAGTCACTATGTCTAACTTGTTGCATTATTTCATGGCCCTGAAAGATAAGGCCAATCAAGAAGAATTCCCGCACTCTAGGTACATATTTTCAGAAAAGTTTTTGAAAGCCTATTTTTATTTGGTAGTTTTTTCAGAGAAGATTATTTTCGGACTTCAAGATCAGGAATAATATTATACAAAATTGATTGGGTCTTATCAACCAGATACTTTATTTACCATCTGTTCACATAACTGTGAACCAATAGCTAGCTGTGGACTATGTGTTAGAAAGGAAAGAAAAGTGGGATGAATTGCCAGACGGTGCAACTTTTATAAGTGTGTACCTTATGAGTCCTTTTATTTACAAAATAACCAATTTCCATTGACAGACGCCAACGCAAGGCCAACTTCGCTGCCCAGTGTCTGCTCACTGCCCGACCAACCGAAGATACACGCTGCCGCTACGGAAAGGGTGTTTGTGAATGCAATCAGAACGAGTTACGAATATATTTGGTAAATCACAACACAATTCACTCAAAAGAGTGTGTGGAAGTGTTACTGAAAATTATTCTCCACAATAGTACGCATCTCAGCAGATCATGACTTAGCGTTTGTTGTTTTTCCATGTATCGGCAAGCTGTTTCTTGTGTGGTAAGTTATTGCCTCAGTTGTAAGACACGTGGGGTATTAATCACGGATGTTTAATGTGAATATTATTTGTCAATGAATATTAGCCGAAGCATGAGATCATCTCAGCGGTCCAGTTACGTTGCGCATCTTGGAGATATACAATCTAAAATTTGCGTTAAAAAAAGCAAACGTTTGCGGTGGGAGTTTCACCTTCGTCACTTATGCGACTTGCGAATAGATCACATTCTGCGTCGTCATCCAAAAACATCCACTTGTCAGGAGGGTCATAAAAACCTCATCACCTCAGCAGAAACTCGTTTCGATAGATGGTGTTTTTGGATAGCATATATCAAACCTTTATTATTCGAAACACAACCCCGTTTTGATGTTGGGTTTTATCACTTATTCGCATTAGAGACCTCTCAAAAGGTCAGATAGTGCACTCAGGTTCTGGCTGTGGCACCTTACTTTGGGTGCCCTGTAAAAGACTCAGCCTGAGGTTAGTGGTTTCGAGTCAAAAAGGCGTGCATACGAGGCACTCAACTCTTTTCGGCTTCTATTTTGAAAAGGACCACACAATTTTAAACTGATGCACTGTACCTTAAGTCGGGCGCTGGGTCCTTCATATATACTAAATGATAGAGATACCAAACAATACAACCAACAGGTGACTGCTATTATAAATGACAGGCTATATTACACATGCGACAGATCATCAAAACACATGTTCTGCACGTTTTTCTGCTAGGGTTAGTGGAGTTGTTTTTTTGTAATGCGGGTTAGTGTGATTTTGTGAGTGCAATGGTGATCTTTCCAGGTTTCTAAGTGAACGGAGCGACAACCGTCAAAACGTTTGCAGTCCACACCAGAATGCTAAATTATGTATAATTCAAAAAGCTGCTCATTACTGACTGTATTTATTGAGTTATGACTTCAGCTACATAATCAATAATACTAGTCCAAAGTGAACGTCCTCGGACGGCTAAACAGACAAAACTATTCATTAATAATCTAAAATACTGCCGTGGTTTAAGTAGATAGTCGGTCATCTGGGATTTAGCCTTTGTCTACTTTGATTATGAATATTTTATGTGCTGATGCCGATTTCCGAATTGGTGGTTTTCGAAGATTGCAGAGCGGAAATAGTGTGAAGACATGACATTAACCTTCGTAACGATGAACTGTCTATTGCTTTTCGAATTATCGATGTTAATCTTTCAACTTCTTTTGGAACAACAAATATAATCCACAGCGTGATCTGTTAAATCAATAGAAACGGTAGAAGCTAGATCTACTGTAAGATCATCTAATGTGATGTAATGATCTACCGATTTTCTCCTATTAGGTATTCAGAAGCCAATGAAACTATTATGTTCATAGTAAGGATCCCGCTAAAGTTTGTATTATAGTGTAACAAATGAGACACCGGAAAAATTGATCATTGCTTTGAAGGGTTTCGTACATATAATTTTGTATATAATTAACGAAACACGTGAAAAATATCATTTTGGCGTTTCATAAATACCAGCTTATCGGACTATGCAGTAAATATTCGGCAGATGCAAATTATCCTAATATCGGCTAAAATGAAGAAATGGTAGATATTCTCCACTCCATAATTAGACTATGAGTCGGTACAAATCTTATACCGTCGTTTCCTTTGATTGACCAGAAATCACGACTGTTGATTTACATTTTCCAACTAAATTTCCAAGCTTACATTAATTCCAAAACAACAACGTTGACGAAGGCTTCTATTTCCATGTTGCTTCATCTCGGCACTATTTCCACGCCTCGCAAACGAACACAATTCGGAAAATGGAGCACGATAAAGCAATCAAACACACACAAATTAGCCAAAAGAATTCAAATCCCTAAAAAGAACCGACTATCTCATTAACAACTCGTCCAAATAGTTTTTGAATATAATAGAATAGTAATTATATATCTGTTATAGCAACAGTTCCGCGAGGTGTTATTAGATATTATTTTATTGACTATTAGCGCAGCAATACAATAATACAGTTCAATAATGTCCAGCTTGAATGATTACATATTATTCGAGGCGTGGCTAACCGATTTTGACGGCGGTGCGAGCACTCATTCCAGAAACCTGAGAAATAACAATCACATTGATTCACAATCCACTTACAAATAACCTCCATCAAAGTAAACCCTAGCAGAAAACGTATATTATCAATGATTGTTTTCGGGGAATCGCTAGTAAAAAGCTTCATATTATAACAGCAGATCACCGTTTTGATGATTTGGAGTGTGCTGTGTGCGATTAAGTAGTGTGAAAAGAACAGCCGCTTAAGTAGAAGAAGTATCAAATCAAGTTAGTAATAAATGAGCCGAAAATGAGCAGTTGCACATCAGTAAGTCACGCTGTGCATCGAAACCACTACCTCAGGTCTGAGTTTTTCCGGCCCAAGTCCAGGTGCAACAGGCGGCCCATGTGATGTCAGCTGACGTGTGGAGAGGCTCTAATCAATAGATTGATGAAAACCCGAACGATCATATATAACGGGTGTGCGTTGTTTCAATACAATGGATTTTTGATTAAAGAGTGCTGGTGCCCTATCCAAAAACACCTATTCGTAACGAATTTTTCTGCTGAGGGTTATGTGAGTTTTTTTGGTACTCAGTGTGATTGTGGATCAAATGTGATCTTTTGCCGATCAGTCTACAGAAGGTGAAACCCCCAACCTGAAACGTTAGCCATATTTTTTATTCCGAATAGGTACACTGTAATATTAAAAAGCTGCAATTAACTGACCGTAACATAGATTCTCATCTTCGCTAATATTCAACAAATAATCAATCACATAACATACCTATAACGGGCTAACTGAGGCAACTACACAAAACAGTTTGTCAAAGGAAAAAGCAAAATGTCATGAGATCTTCTGAGAGCAGACTTTGTGGATCAAATAATTTTAGTAACACCCCAACTTTTGATCATATTTTGATAATATAACGAACTTCTTGATTGAAATTATACAACCCGTTCCAGCGGACGGGTCATCTTCGGTTTGGCGGCGTTAGGCGGAACGTGCCGTGAACGAAGGGTTCGGCTTGCGTTTGACAGGACCAGTTCTAAAAATATACAAATTTGGTTATGTTTTGTATAATAAAGCGAGACTCGTAATGTACACCAAAAATAGTTTGATCGGCAATCATATCCATTCCCACTTTTCATTCCTGTATACATGTTCCACAGCGCTTGTCGTTGTGAAACAAGGTCACATAAGTGATCGTGGTTTAAGCCATCAATTTATAATATTATTACGTGCTTATTAATCCGTGATCACACAAAACTCTGCATCTAGACACAAACTCCAATAACAAGGCTTGTGTCAAATGAGATCAGAATAATTTCACAAGTGGCGAAATTTTTTTTTATTTCCTCATATCTTTCGTAGTCCATGCGATATGCAAAATTTAGCATAGTGCTCGATTATGCAAAAGGAATCCTAGTTGAAATAGTTTAATCGCCACAACATGTTGTCTACACACTGCCTGTGAGGATGGCTGTCTCAGTGTGATCAAGTTCAGCAGACCATTGGTTGCCTCTATTCTGGCCGTGTGTTGTTCATTAACGGTTGCAACTAGCATAGAAAATGTATAGGGAAAGCCACGACTTATTTCTACTATCCTGGTTTTTAGGAGATTGTTGATATGCGCTTATAAGTTCATATTATATTCTAAATTATGGATGTGCGGACAGATTCAGACGTTGGTGCACGTATATTGTATGGTGTTTCTAAGCAATCCTTATATAGGATGGTTTGGCGTGCTTATGGAGATTTTCTTGCTCCTCATCACTCTGTTCTCATATATCCTATCTCTTCAAAATGAACCAACCAGTTTTAGGAGGTTTTAGAATAAATCAAAAGTACTACTTGGTGTGTACGAACTACGTTATCATCTTAAATATTGATCTCCCTTTTAACTGATTTAAAAGTTTAAGGGTATAGGTACCAATTCTTGCGTAACCTATGCTAGCTTATTTAGGAAAAAAAAGAAAAAGAGGTAAATAGAGAACGACTCTCACAAACCGGGGCCTAACATCAACTACAGTATCTCAATCTTACGAAATATGCTCGTTAGTCTACACCTGTGAAAAGTTACACAATAATTTCAGAGAAACAAGGCAAGGCAGCTCTCGAAGCGCCATATGCGGCGAAATGCGCGAATACCACGGTACGGCAACAATTGACAAATTGTAAAAGAATCATTAACAAAAAAACAAGGAGTATTATTGACATCTGTGCGGCGACTTTCCCTAGAACAGATCGACACAAACAAACGATAGGCTAAAGACGCTCAAGTACGAGGAATTGACTGTGAGTACCGGACTTGTTCAGTACAGAACATAAATCGTCCCTAACTCGTTATAAATCCTTAATTACGTTAAGATGCGGCGAATAAAAACGGTGCGTGCTCCCGATTTCACTTGGAGTATACTGGATAGTGAGCCTTGGGTTAGAAGTGACAAGGTGTTGCTAACTGTAGGCGAACGCACCCAGACTCGGCTCTTTGCCAGTTACGGCACGCAGTGGTTTGGTGCTTCCTTTTGAATGGCAAACGGGTCAAAATTGGTTAACTTAATATTCACCCAGCCTTGATCACTTCCCCATAGAGAATATTTACCGGAATTAAATCTCCCAATTTTTTTGTAATAACCCTCATGACTTGTACTCTAAGAAATTAACTCACTAATGTAGATGGGCAATTACAGTCCAATGACTAGGTTTTGCAAAAATAGTGTGTGCACACTGCAATGCTACGCCAAGCTAAACTCCCCTCGAAGGTTTGTCCATTAATCAAATGTATTTCAGAGGAGTTGGGTCTATAGTATATATCCAGAACTACTTCATTCTATCCTTTCAGAGCTAACGGGCATTTTATCCATCTTGTATTGACAGCTATGCACCCTTGTAAGATAGAATCGAGGCAGGCAAATTTTACCACTCTACAAGGGCTGCAGGATTCGGCTGTCATATAATGCATTCGCTATTTAGTAGGTTTAATTGTTTCCAAGAAAACGATGGTATTGTCGCGGTTAGTGTTTCCGGCTCCCCAAAATAATTATCAATGGAAACTAGTCTGTAGTCAGTTGAAGCGCCAGCACATAACTCACGTCACGGCAGAACTTGAATCAAGGACCGAGAATGCTGAACATGGGAGAAAGGGCGAGTTCGCTTAATTCTCCCTAAAAAGTGCGCTAGAATTATATTGAAGTCGTAAGCGCTTTATACATTCAACACGTAATCAGTGCAGGCTCTACAACGACCTACTCGAACTAACTATGTCTACAAAACCACCCTCTATTTGTTCTGTGTTTCTTATAGAAGTTGTGACCGCATGGTGGTTGGCAGCGGTTAAGGTGGCTCTGCAATTGCAACGCAAAGTCGAATAAGTTCGACTCTCGTCCACGCTTCATGCTTCCACCAGCCCTGATCTTTTTGGGATCGGTGAATTAATAACTAACACTAGGTCTCAAGACTATTGTTGTGATGATATCGCAAGCAGCTGAGCATTCCAGTGGCACGGGAAGTGCCACTACGGAGTCATGATAGTTAGGTCAGTAAATATATGCATTCAGTTACCATTAAAGAAATGTATGATGAGAAATTGAAGCTACGGAGAATTGCAATAGCGCATCCTCTGCAGAAATCGAACGGTGGTCCCGCGAAATATTTTTACTATTCACACCACTTATAGAGTCTGTATCATTTATGGTCGATTATTGTTTTGATATTGGCGTGTTTCACAAGCATACCGTGTCACATACAGATGTTTGGCACACATGTGGTTGCTTAATCCCAAACAAAAAACTATGATCAGTCGCACTTGACAAGTGTATGGATAATTCGGATGTTACATGATTGAATGCGTTGTTTCTACTAAGAAATATTAACTATTTGTAAGGAGGTTAAGAAAAGAAGCGCACGGCTTTGTATTTAGGTCGCCTGAGAGGATGGGCGCCATGCTGATTCGTCATTTCAATGTTTCAACCTACCAATTCGAGTTCTATTCAAAATGCATTGCGTCTTCATTAGTACAATTGACTCTCAGTGGCTCATCGCTTTATCGTAGCCAATGATAGCTACTGGCCCGTAGAAATGTCTGGCAACGCAAATTACACTGGCCATCGCGCGCAAGGCAAAATGGCCCATCAGCTTGGTGAGCAATTGATGGCCATAATTGGACGCAGAGTGGACATTCGTATGGATCACACTCATGCAGGATTCACCATCAAACCACTGCTAAAATCATGCGCTCTTAAGAGCACAAAGGATCATTATTTTTGCTATAAGATACTCGCTGTGGTTCAAGTCTTATCACTGGTTAAGATTAAGCTGATAATCCTAGACTGAGATTTTTTTATATTCTCGAGCTGTTGAATGATCACAAATTAGTGCAACTAAAAAAGCTTTGCACAAGTTCGGAAAAGGACCTACATGGAAATGATACGAACCACTTTTACAGCCGACGCGCTAGCGCATAGCCAGTCAGTTCGATAGGGATTATTGTGGCAATTTCCAAGAGAAGTCTGGAGAGTCTTCGCCGCGCTCTAAAAAACCATGACTTCGTATGTTGTCTCCCCAGATGAACTAAACTGATTTTACTTCTAATATCAATTTAGAGAGATCACTATATGAGACTCCCAAAATTTTCGTGAGAAGTTCGCTTAAATGGTTCTACACTTGGCAAAACCTATCTGTAGTTGTATTGACTCAAGGACATATGGCGCGTGGTACATGAAGCTATAGAAGCGACAACCAAGCACACCATGATAAGTCATATTATTATATTGTGAGTTATTACGAGGCGTGACTAATATAAATAATTGAACCCCATACAAACAGGAAACAAAATGTAAAACAGTGGTTGATTGAAATGTGGGCCAATTTGTTGTGACAATGGATATCGTTTGCTTTTTGGTACACTAGTTGATATTCTTGGGCGCCAACCATGATCTACTTTCACGTCAAGAAGGAAACGGAACAAGAAATTCTTCACAGTGTATAATTACTACTCATAGTCACTTCATATTGGTCAGTGACAATGTTCACCTCTGGACATCTGAGAATTTAACGTAAAGATAATTATCACTCCGAAAATATGCCTCGCGCTATGCATCTGCGTGCTCCGTAACATAAAGGGGTCAGTATGAGGCCATATTTGTCTGCCAGGACAATACCAAATTTTATAGTGAGATAGGCTCCAAACTATTTTACTACTTTATCAACTTTTGAAAGGAGTGTCCCTTCAAATTACTGACGCGAGCGAAATCGATCCACGCCATGCGCACGTACAATGCAGATGGTTCAGCTCACACCACCACTATACAACCATGACACAGTTTCATTGGTTTTAAATGATATGCATTTTGACATGTCAGACCAACATAATGATACGTCAGTCACGATCGATACATCACGTTTATCACTACCTTTTGCTCTGTTACTGAACAGACTAAATCGCCTTATTTCATGAGCGATCACAATGCCACATCTTTTCTTTCAGGGTAAAACAATTGTGATACAATCGATTAACGTGAGCTCTGCGTTTGCCGCGACCGCCGCCACCGCGTTGGGCAATACTGCGCTCCGACGTGGCGCGTGCAGTACACAAACCATAGTTCCATCGCGGTCGAAAGCCCAAAGCAACCTGTAAAGACGAGTACCTTGCATCTATCTGTTATGGCGTCGACCAAACGTTTTAGTGTCTCTCCACCTTGTACCCTAGTACGAACCTCGTTTGAATCGTCGGCAACCTAAAAATTTTGGACCAAAATTTTTTGTTTTCATGTCAGCATATTGACTTGGAAGTAGGACAAATCCAAGATGGCTTACAAGGAATCATACTTTAGGACTCTCATGAAACGGTTTTCATGTGCTTTCTATTTTCCATTTGTCTACATTTCACTCGCGTTTTATCATTCATTTCCTATTATTAAGAGTTAATCACTTCTACTCCATTGCTACGTATAGGCGTCAATAACCACTAATCAATACAATATCGCTAACGAAAAAGAAGTCTTCCAGCGTTGTGTCCATCCGTTTAGTGAACAGCACTGTTCCCTTAGTGACCGTAACTAATCAAATGTGTATTAGCATGCCCATACAATCGTTGCGAACCGTTCCAAAAGGGCTACGAAATCCCTAAAAAAATATATATTCCTGTTCATCTTTACTGGTTTTTTTTTTTCACTGTTATGATAATACAGAATAGCACCTAAAAGAGTATTGACGTAATATTGTGGGAACATACTGCCACGAACTCGTATTTTCATACCGTGCCTGGGACATACTAATACCTTTTTGTACTGGGATTGTCCGAGGAAACGGAGCGTGATCGCTCACATGTGGTACCACTGATAATCGCACACGGAGTCTTGTCATTAGGGTGGCTAATCCCTTCACTATCCCGCCCTCCTCTACGCGACCATCCATCAATCAATAATCGAAACGCCTCACAAAACGTTTCTTAAGCTTAATATATCCTCGAGAACCTCGGCGAGGCTAGTGCTCAACCTGCATTCTACCGACGTCCTTAAAAAAGAACAAAATCCTCCAGCAATAAACGATGAATGCAAGGAGACGAATTTGGAGGGGTGGAACTTTTGCGTTTCCGCACAATTTGAATAAAGACGTGATACGGATGAATAAAATGATGTGGAAGTGCTCAACTCCTGCCAAAAAAATTGAATGCTTGGGTGTAGTTAGAATTTTATATTTGCAGTTAACGCTATGAGGGATCCAAAATGCGTTGATCTTGTGGCATACAGTGACTACAATATGCAACATGGATAACATGTGCAAATTAAGCACTGGGAGAAAAGTTGAGCGCAGATTCCCAGCTGAAACACATGTCCAATTTCAGGAACTCTCACGGTTTTGAAACATTTTTTATTCTATACATCTGTACTTTGATGAGAAAAAGATCCCTTTAGAACAACCAAACATAAATCATCGGCAAACATGGTTCGAGAGACATGTGGCAAAATCAGTGTAGGTGAACAGAGCAATTCGAACCTTGGCATCGAGACCGTTAGCATCGCAAATTCTTCTCGGCGGTAGCCACCACCGTCTCATGAAACGAAAAATTAGCCTCCGCCTCTGCTTCGATAAACAACAGAGTTATGTATGATGATTTTTTGAAGGCGTAACTTTTGTTAGCAAATAAAAGTAGTTTAACGAGATGGTGTTCAGTACTAGATGGAGACTGGTTCACCATTAATCGCTTTTTTTGTAAGTGATATAAACGACAAAGCTCTCGGCTTTTGATCAATCCATGAGGGATATGCTAATGAAATCATCCTCCAGTTTATATATCGATTGAGGTGATTTGAACATATCTAGCCTTAATACGATGAGTATATGTGCCAGTGATGTGATGCTCGAATGCATGTGCACTCGTCAATACAAGTCTGGTAGCAATACAACGACCCTGGAGGGATGAAACATTTGATGAGCTGACTGTTCTTTCTCCGGTGCCACTAAACAGGGTTGAAAAATGGTGGCGCCTTCTCTTCGTCCTCACCCACACCAAGACATAGTACTTTTTATCTTCTTTGCTTGAATCAAATAAAGTACTATCATATTCGTTAGCACGCGGACTCACGTGAGCAACGTGTTTCGTGCATTATATGTACCACATCATGTCCCAGTTTAGTTTCGCTTTAATCTTGGTGGCTTAGTTGTCTTTAGCCCTGAAAATTTTAGCAGCCGCTCCATATTTCGGCCCATACCCGGCGCAGCTGTACACAGGGAGGGGGGGGCGCTGTTCAAATTCAGCAGGGAACGTGAGGCCCATATTCGAAACTGCCTTGTCTGTTCCGAAAACGTACTGGGATACCAAACTATAGCTTTCGCTAGGCTCCATAACTTGGTGACCGGGGTAACGTCCTACGAGCTAGCCCTTATCCTGTCTCTCGTTGGGGGAAGGTGGTACGAGAGGAGCTTTATTTGTTGGAAGCTACTCCTAAACCTAGTCCTCCTATGTGCTTCCCATTACGCATATGTGAATTGCAGTTTCTGGCCGATTTTCTGCAGATCGCCGTAAGAAATTTAATATTGATTTTTTGTCAATAACTGGCGCAACAGAAGCAGGGAGCTTACCCCTGACTCCATCTGCATCTCTGGAAAGCACATGGTCGCTTTTGATTTCGTTTAGTCCCCTATCCATTCTCGTTGTGGAAAGCGCCTCGTGCTCTCTGGCGACTGAACTGGGCAAGATCGTCTGGAAAGAGGAGATCCGTGGCAGTGTCCTCAGAGAAAGTAAGCTCGAGGTTTTCACCATGTTTTTGCGAGCTTGTTTTGCTGGCTAATCTAAGCCTTGAAAAAGGTGGCGATCGATACGCACCTAAAGAATTAGACATATGGGAATGCAAGGTGATCTACAATTGGGAATTTTGTTCTGCGCTTTGAGAGAAGCTCCAGATACTCGGCGAGAAGGGGAACTAGAAATTTTTTCTACATGTTCATATGCTTTTTGTGCTGCTCCAAGCGAATTATGGGCGTGATAAATTTCAAAGCGCGCGAGGGGTGCGGACAAAATTGTTTATTCTGTAATTTGCATCGGATATAAGGATATTCTGAAAACGCAGAGCGACCTAACCAGTAGAAGACCTCGCTAGCCTTAAATCAAAGCATAGTTGAATGATTCTCAACAATCCTACGAAAAATTTTTTGTTCAAGCAATGGGGCAGCAATATTGATTTGTTTGCCGTTCAAGCAAAAAGGAGCCACTATCTGTTTTTTTATGATGAAAACTTAACACGGTTGTGCACAGATACTGGTAAGTGGACTAAACAGTCGCGACTGTGAGAAACCAACTAAACCACGGACGCAAAGTGTTTTCTTGCGAGATCGCACCTATATCCGGCGTTTTTCATGGTACCGCACGTACATTGTACATTGTGTATTGGGAAAGACATACTAAACCATTCCTCTAAGGAAGTGATCGTAGCTACATTAAGGGTCAGCTACATTGCCAACTTTTCTGAAAGTGCTAAAGATTTTAAAAAAAGGCAGTTGTCAATGAAGCCAGACCTGACCATCACGTTTCTGTTTAGAGTACACTGAACTCGAATAGCTCCCAAAGTGTAAGTCAATGAATCTTGTTGAGTTAGTACTTGTGATGCCTAAAAAGTTCGCCTTCTTTGTATTCGAGAAAAATCGTTTATGAAGCACGCATATCGTCCTGCTGCACTAGTTTCGCTGGGTATAGCAAAACCTCCCAGCGGAGTTTTGCTAATCTTTTCGGGAACTACATGATAATTTAGGCAACGCAAATGGTCTACGACCTTAGAGAGCAAGTGGTATCGCAGAGGTTCGAGGACCCTCAAACAGAAATAATCCAAGTGACGAGGGCGGCACCCAGCTGCCCACCAACCTCAACAGTCTCTTCGATCGCGGGTAATCATCTGTACGGTCGTTTTGACGTCACCCGAACCACCTCACCTCAAATCATATTGATCCATCATTGCTCTCGGATACACACCACAATCTCGTTTGTCTTGTAGCTAATTGCTTTCATAAGGTTGCATTCATACAACTCAGATGAATTCAATAGAACTGTGAGCGGAACATAGTACTGTCCGTGGCGGAGCAAACTCACTTTGGCTATGCTCGGCCACCACCTCGGTTTAGGGATTCTGCCCATATCTAATCACATACGACCCCATTGCTACACTATATACTTACCCACTGGATCTCGCCGCCGGTGTTTTCTACTTCGGGGCGAACATAGCAACACCCAAAACGGTCTCTCGCTCGTTCAATTACATAAGATCATTCGTCAATTCACATAACTATTGTCACTTTGATAACAATGTCACATGCAATAACATGATCACTTACGATAACAATTATCACTTACGATAACATCATGACTTCCAATAACATTATCACGTATCATATCATTGTCACATGCAATAACATCATCACTTACAATAACACCGGTCAACTACAATAACCACACACTTGCCATAACACTGTCGCTTACGATAACATTCATAGTATCGTCGGAGATGAAGATTTTTCTCTCAACAATCAGTCGGTCACATCATATTGACGTAAGCGCATATGTTCGCATAACGATATGTCGTAATCATGTATATATTAGTTATTATATTATCATCAATAGTTAAATGCATGTATATTATAGGTTGTTTGGTTCTACCTCATTGTTTGATTCTAACCACATTTGTTGGTACCATGCCATTGTTTTCGTTTCCATCCTATTGCTATTGGATAATAAATCCATGATAAAGGATTTATACTCTTCTCTCCGGTTTGTCCGTTGCGAGACACAGATCGGTTAGCGGATCACAACAGCAAAACCACTGAACCTTACACTGCCACGGTTGCCACTTTTTAACATATCCTTCACGGTGCTACCAGGCACGAATATTTTGGAGGTCGAGTTCGTCCCCATGAAGTCAGCCACGGCCAAGTTGCAGTCTGTGTTATGAACAAACCAGTCATATTTAGGGTCACTCGGACAGTCTCAGAATTTTGCTCAGAGAGGTAGGCTGTACTTGCCAGCGGTTAGCGCAGACTGGCTGCGCGAAGTAGTTTTTGACAAAATTATGGGGAACATCCCAGCCCTATGTCTTGGGAAGTGCTCAGATAATGTGACGTGTAGAAAAGCCTGCCGCACGTGGAAAACGGAGATGCTCGTGCTGTTGAGGTCTACGTCCAGTTTTGGCTTACGTGCAGATGGGGACTCGAGAGGGAGAATCGACTGACATGAGAGTGGGGCAGGGGTTTGTTTCACCCGCCTGTAGATCAGAACATGTGAGTTGACAGAAATCGAGTCAGACAGGTGCGCAAACGGACGTTGAGGAAAAAGCACGTTGTAGGATATGTCGCGCAAGGCGGTGCGGCACAAGATGCCCATTGTATACGTCAGACCAATATGGAAAAAAAAAGGGCAGGGGAAAAAAAAATGTTGGTTTTGTTGAAAACAACATAACGTGAGTTTGAGAGATCGGTTTAGGTCGTGAAATTCCAGAAGCGTATGGGTCTATGTGTAGACCAAGCATACTCCTAAATGGAACAGCTCAGATTGTGTGTTTTATGAATAAGTATTAGAAAATCGCACTTCTTATCTTCCAACATGAAACGTAATTGGCGACCAAGTCAAATTGCACCCAGGCGCTTCTTATACACGGTTTTACGCAAACGAAGGAAAATAACGGCTAAGCGTATGCGCAGCAGCGGTGATCAGTATGACACGACGCGGAGGTGAGCAAACATAATAAGCACAAGACAAGGATCAACAACAAAATCGGCAGTATCATATCCTGAAACCAGGCGCAAATTTGCTACACTACGGAAAAAAAATAGCCAGGAGACTACAAACCGCGGCAACTAGAACGTCAGAAGCGATAGGTTGCGGGGCTGGGCAGGGAAACAAGCGCCAAAGTCACATGCTAGTAGAGATCTGGAGCCGGGCCGTCACTTGCGCATGTGTACCATTAGACCGTCTCAAGAGCGGGCTAAAGTTTGAACGTCTAACTGTTCTACGAAACACCCACATGAGACCCCTGACAACATACTGGAGCGAATTACGTGCTGCAAAGCCCAGCCATAGTCTTACGAGACCAGGATCTGCTGCTGTCCATCTGGTAAAAAACGACGACATAAGACCCGCCTTCCGGGTCACTGCGATACCCTTGATTGGGCTTCAGATGGTTCGATAAACGAAGACCAAACAATGGTGCCCAAGTCCGTGTTCGACGACCTCACGAGGTAACGACAATTGGTTTGACGGCGCAACGCGCCGATAACACTATGGGCAGCGATGACCTTCACGATGGTAAGATGGTTCTCGATCATCGGCTCATAAGTAATTCAAAAAAAAGAATAGCTACAGGCACACCAAACAGTCATGTGGTAGCGGTGGTCAGCAACGGAAACCGATTCATCGGTTGCCAAATGACATCTCGCCCATAAAATAGCAACAATTTGTCCAAGCTTAGTTCTCTTGTATTCACTCATTTACAATCTTGTTTTTCGTCGGTGGGGTTGCTGCGAATCGACCTTTGATGAGATGGCTGGCGGGAACGAGGTGTGCTTTCCGTGCTTCAGGTGGTCTCTCAGGGGATAGAAGGCCCGCTCGAGGCCGACGAAAAACCCACTGAAACAAATTTACGTCTTACTTAAAAACCTTTTTGCTTGTCGCTGTTTCTCGTTGTTTTGGCCTTTCTGTCTATTTGGCGTGGCCATGACGTTACCATGCGATACGCAATTGTGTCGATTCGAACTCGGTGTGAATCGTAACTAGGGTTCCGAGAGTGGCAGGCAGACATTTCCGCCATAGAGGAATAGGTAAGGTGGTGATCATTATTGAAGGTGGTGGTTTTTTCTGTTCTGATTGTTGTGAGAAATAATGTGACTTGCTGAATGAAAGTTTCTTGGTGCTGAAACTGCTTACGAAATATGTTTGTCGTTATGTAAGAGACTATATCAGTGAAAAATTGTTTGAGTCTAATGAGACCGACTGGACTATATGACAGTACTTATTGACGATTGTGAAGTGGGGAAAAGCCTGAGCAATGGAGAATGGTTGGGAGTTGGCATCGCTATGCAGAAACAAATTCTTACGCAAAGTGCGTGGTCATTTTTGCCATACTCAATGTTTGTTGGGATGGATATGTTTGTTTCGAATGCATCTTGATACAAACACATCAAAGTACACACCACCCATCCCAATGCGTCGTCGGCACCAACGCGGTTTGGACCAATAATGTGGCAGTCGTCCGACCATTGAGGCCAATCATTGATGCGATGACCGTAGGCGCTAGTCGTCGAGTGACGGCAGCGATCTGCACTATGCATGGTGACCTGATTAAGCTGGCTTTGGCAGAGAAACGCAACGCGATAAAGTGCAACTCAACCAGCTGTTGCCAGGCTCTCTGTGGCGTAGTATGCTTCGCGAGCCCGTGAGAACAAAAGAACCTAAGGGATTATCATCAATTCCCTGGCTCTGCTGACACAAGAGTGACGAGGCGACATATGGATTATAAATCAGGTGGCGAATGAGCACAGATAAGCAATGAAGGGATTGAAAGTGGATGTGCAGTACCAATACAAAGGAAACGCCACCCAAACAACAGGCTCACCCACACCCCCGCCCCTCACATCGAATCGTTGCGTACCGTCCGTGGGCGCCCCCCACCCAACACTCCAATCGTAACCGGATCTTCACTGGTTGGGTGGGGATGATGTTCTTTCGTCGAACCACTGGACCATTGTGACGTCGTCGAACCACTGAACCATCGTGGCGCCTTCAAAGGACGGCAACTATCGCACTAGCATAGCTGGCATTGCAGCCTCCATCGCTCAGAGGGACGCCAGGCTTCCGAAGGGCGGAGCACATTTCGCAAACAGAGACGGCCGCCTGCCGTGTCACCCCAAGGCGACCGAGTAGTCTCCGCCGAAAGCGGTCGGACGACCACAGCTGTAGGCCGTGTCGCGAAAGGCGACGTCGCCGGAGGCGCCTAGATGTCGCGTCGTCGAGCGGCAGCGATCGCATTGGCATGGCTGCCGTTGCAGCCACGATTGCCTCAGCACTCCACTAGGCTCCCGAGAGTGGAACGCCAAAGAATTGCTTGTGGTTGCCGCTGGCTCTTGTCTATTATCGCTGCTGCATATCCGCAGCGCTTTTTTGTAGACCGTATAGTGTTGAACAAGTCGATTGATTTGTTTTCAAAAATCACTCCTTTACAAATGAAGGACGTTCAATGAAAAAAGATCCTTATGTCATAGTCCACGGTATGAGAGTTTCTATCTGCCTTTTCTGATAAGAGTAGATGAGGTGTAATCCAGCGTTCAGCTCGCCTTCACACTCTTTCGTCTCATGCCGCTCCGCAATTCACAGCATCGATCAGGAGTAAAAAGTCTAAATTCTTTCTGAAAGAATTTTATGCCTCCAATATTGTCGCACTAGCGTATTAGAGGAAGGATGTGAAACTTTTGCTAAGTTCTAATATGTAATAGGAACTCAAGTGATAAAATATCTCTTCCAACATAGGATCTCAAAAGCACAGTGAACGCTATGAAATTTTTCTCCATTGTTTTGAGTTTTACGAAAGCTGAGAAAGTTTTACGAAAGCTGGGAATACTGAATCAGCAGCACCATGCCGTTGTAGTTGCACTGCTAAGCAAAAAACAATTAAACACTGAGTTCTTCTCGTATTTGCCACGTAGTTCTCTTGCTAGGGAACATCAACGTTTACAGAAGAAGTACACAATAGGTGAGCAAGGTAAGTAGGCAATAAATTTTTTCAGAGATCTATTAAGAGACAGTCATCGAATAATGCACATTGAGATCTCGAGCAAGCTGAACCACCAAAAAGTCGTTAGCGGTACATTAGTTGTACAGTAACAAATTCGTATTTGCTCAGAAAAAAGTATCAGAGAAGGGCAAGAAACAGCAAAGTACTGCTGAGAGAAAGACAGAGCGAAGGCCTCGATAGCATAATGGAGATTTGTTCCAGCGCTCTAAAAGTTAGTTGCGGGTATGAAGACACCATAAAAATAGTCACAAAATCACCAAACTCCAAGTTTTGCGGAACGCGGTACATTTGTGACTAATTATCTGGGATAATCTGCAAACCAACTTGCCCACAACCTCAAAATTATTAATTGGTGCAATCAATAAGTAGTTTATGATTTTAGACCACCACGAATTTGGTAAAAAGAGATTATTCATCACACGTTTCGACGTCTTTGTCTTCTTCAGAGCCGATGATTTGTGTCGATTGTTCAAAACCGTTCATCCTCGCGTTCTTGGGGTTCGTTGTGGTCGCATCCGTTTCATTAAGATGCCTCTATTTCTACATTCTCCATGGTAGATCAGCATAATTTGAAACAAAGTCGGAGTCAATACGTTCATTACTATTACTGTTGCTCAATAGATGTATAAAACTGCAAAAACCTGTAGGCATCTCTGCAATCATTTGACAGAACCTTCATCCTTCTACATAATTGCGTGGTTATGTCATTTATCCGCTCTCTTGTCTCCTTTCATAGATATAAATAACGTCGCCTTGGAGCTTCTTGGGATAGATACAAATTCGCAATAATATTAGGTTAGAAAGAAAGTTTTTGGCACTTGGAGAAAACAGAAAATTTATGTGCGAATTCCAAAGAAAGAATATTCTATTTTTTAGAATAAATGCCGCCATTTTTTACGACTTTCCGCCATCGGTCCGACAAGTTTCGGATCTGGTCGAAGTTGAATACCTCTTTGACTTCCAATTAAAGAACTCTTGACATGCTTCTCTAACCTCATCAAACGATTCAAATCAACTATTCTTCAAAAAGTGTTGTATTAATCGGACGGAAGGCCAAAGTCATGGAGAGCATTTTGGAGTTGTAGGCGGTATGCTTCTTCTCCTCAAGCTTGACTCGACCCAACTGGCTGAGAGTAGAATTCAGCGTTCATGGTCCTGTTGTTGGAACCAACTCAAAGTGCAAATTCTTCAAAATTCCACCCAACACGAATCTCATAACGATATTGTCAAACGTTCTTTGGGATTGACGGCACAGCTTGACCCTTCTGAGCCCACTGCTTATCTTGATTGTGATTGAACAGGTATAAGAACTTTTCGTCCAAGGTTACAATGCGTTCCCAATACAGGTCATTGAGCGAAATGTTAGGCAGTTGGCGGCAAATTTAACTCATTTGACGGCTTGTGATCTAATGAGTTCGCGCGGATCTTGTCGTTGCTTATCGTGGACAAAGTCGAGCTGTTCGCGGTGAGATATCACAGTTGTATGAGAAACATCTAGTCTGGTTGCAAAGTCACGAGTACTTGACGGCGGCTCATCTTCCATAAAAGCAATCAAATCTTCGTTGCTCATTTTTGTTGGGCGTACTGAACTAGGCTTGTCTTCAAGGTCTCGGCATTGAGAAGAGTTGAAATCAGTGTCCAGCACCAGATTTGCTTGCTGTGCCTTCCCTTTCAACTTTATTGATTTATTCCACTGCAACTCCCTGCCAAAGACCCTTTCTCCAATAATGGCGCAGCAAAGCGCGATATTTGATTGTTTTTGAACGTGGCGGAGGCTTGTAGCAAAGGGAAATAAAGGCGAATAATATCCAAGCTTTCAGTGGGAAAATTTCACATAATAAACTGTAGTATTCCTAATGTGTGCATGGATGTTATCTTATGCTCGTTAAAGTGCTACAGAACTTTCTTCCCAAGCATGATATAAGTGTATCCTATCAAGTCCTGAAAGAATATTAATGACTTACTATAGATTTTTTGAGTGGTCACCCTTGTGGAGAGACGTGGTTTAAAAGATTTTTAGAGTGCTTTTTCAGACTGGTTTTTCAAAGCAGAAATTAGGAGAGACTCAGGTTTGGGCAGAATCAGTGAGAACCACGACTCTTTACTAGCATCAAGAAATCTTATGAGCCAACATGTTTCAGCTAATTTTCCTTTCATTGGACCTTTCTGGGTATTAGTATCATGACAGTACCACTAATCTAATAAAACTCTTCCCACCCTGCAGAATTTGATGAGCGTTATCCATTCATTCACCTCCACGCCACTTCGAGTCGGATTTCCCCTCGACATCAGAATGTCCCATTTAAGCGCTCTTCTCTGCGTTATGATGTTAGAAACACATATCTATTGATGTAAATTGAAATGCAAGACTTCAAGCGTTATACTAGAATGGGACCCGCATCCCACTCTGTACGAGGACGCGAGTTAGCCAATTGCATTAGCAAAACTCTTGCTCTGCTCTGTTTCTTTATTCTATGCAGTTGCACTGATCTGTCAGTTACTAGTCCTCAACTGTTCACCCTGGCGAGTTTATGTGAGAAGGAAAGAGAAAGTGATGGCAAAACAGGGGCGTCGACAGTATAATTCGTTGGCACCGCGCTGAATTCAGTCGAACTTTCTATATAACTTTACTCTTCACACCATCTTCAAGAGATCGACTTTTGGAACTGTTTTTTCCGGCCAGATCTTCGCAAAAGAGCAGATAGTCATCTTTCGCTTTAAAATTGCTCTATCGATTGAAATAGTTGTTAGTTTGTCAATATGTTTGATTACCCACGCTTTTAGTAATCTCACGAACACCGCAGAGACCTCCCAATGATGAGACTGTAGCCGGAACAGGACTACACTTGTGAGCTATTCTTCGTTTTTCAATTCATCTCTGCCTCTGAGCCATCGTTGCCGATTATGGTTCGTTAGTTTGGGCAGACTGGAAGATAGAAGTAATGACGACTTTATTGCAGGACTTCTGCGATGCGAGTTTTGCTTAGTTGTAACTTTGTTATTTCTTATTTTCTATCGCTTATGATTATATTCATTTTTTTATAATTCTGTTTTTAAGTTATCATAAAATATTATACAATGGGCAAAGGTTGTGCTATTGTAGAAAAAGCCTTAGCTTTTGTGAGCTTGTTACTAAACCTTCTACTAAGACAACTATGACTTAAGGAAGTCTCTTTTCAAACAAGTTTTCTTGCTTGTTGGTCTTTTTTCTGCTACAAAATGGTAAAAAGGGTAAATGGCCATATATATCTTGATTCTTTCGTGACGAAACCTTTTCTGCCTTTCCAGGTTTTTATTAGCGTTCGATAGCTCAGATTAATAGCATGCTTGCTTTCGACGCGTCATTTTTCAAGAACTAGGTCCTGAACTTGATGAATGAGAGCTTTATTGAGGCAAACACTGTCAACATAATAGAACCCCCACCACATAAGTTCTTTATAAGAGCTGTACATTACAGAATGAGCCTTCTTGTGTTGCATTGCTTATAAGACAAGCTTAGCTTTGGAATCAGCATTTACAACCATCATTAGCCTTTAAGAAGAGCTTTGTTCATTAGTGAAAACAGAGAAACACTAGCACTGTGCACAGAATGCAGCTGCATTTTAAGTTATCCACTAAAAACACGTACCGAAAGTTTTTTCAGCAGTATACTATTCTTTTTCAGCGATGAAATCCGCTTAGAACATATTTTATTATATAATACCAAGAAATCCGCTGTGAGGCTGTAATTGCTCAAATCTTCAATTGAGTATAATGTTGTAAAACGAGAAGAAAATGGCATTTTCTGGAACAATGCTCAATATTGTAATTTTCAGCTCTCGAAATATTGAATAACTCTAAAGAACACGACCAGAAATTGAAAAAAATGTTCCATAGCAGCTACTCAATTTCACTCATTGTATACTTCAGTGAAATTCACTGCTGCACTCTACTGAAGAGTCAACACCGTGTGATTTGCGATTTATTGATGCTACAGCGTAACAATAAACATCGGCTGTATAGAAGTGCTTGCTTCAGACACGTTGCAAGCTTATTCTAATTCTCGTCTACAGTGGTGCCGTAAAGAAGTGCGATCCAAACGTAGCCGATGCCAGCACCCGAACTGCTGTGTTTACAACATTGTGCCACATGTTTTCGAAAGAATCGTTCTGATGATGATTCTGGTCTGCAAAAAATATTCCTCCCAAACGGTGTTGTGCAAAAGAATGCAATTCCAATGAAGGCAAAATGTTGTATGACCAGCAGAAAAGCAACTTTTCTCGAATAATAGGTTAAGATGGTTCATTTGTGATTTCTCAAACCAAAGATTTCTGAACTATATCCTGAAAGAAAGCATTAAATCCACAATCGTCATATCGCGCATTTCAATGTACACTAAAGTTCCATAGATAAGGGCGGTTTGTTTTTCTCGAAAGAAAGGACTGACAAGCACGAGCGCCGCAGTGTGAGACTTATGGTGTTTCGTGTTACTCAAAGAAAAAAGTGCCTAAGTGCGAGCTTGACGTTCGAGAGCATCAAACACCTAAACAGCAATTTTTTTCGTTAGATCGATGAGTTCATTTTGAGTTGTTTTTAGTCGAATTATCTGAAGCGATTGCAAACCATGCTAACACCAGAAGCTGACGAATTTCCAAAAACTGGAGCTCACTACTGAGGTCTTTACAGGATTCGTGAAAAAAAGAGAACGCTTGAGATTTATGAGTTGCAAACTCAGTGTTTGCATTACAAGGCGTTATACAAATGCCTGAGCTTCTCCTCTATCAATTGCAACACCGGGTACCTGAGCAGAAACTTCTGCCGTTCCTGAGTAAACCATCGCAACAGGCGAACACGTTGACGTGAAGGCCGTAGTGAGCGCTGCAACTAAATCTCGTAGTTTTTTTTTAGTGAATAACGTAACATTGAATTATCATTCATGTTGAATAATGTCTTAAGTCTACTGTATCGCTTATTCTTTGGATTTGGAATACTTTCATTAGAACCTATGTCTTAAGGCAACTCTTGTAGTGATGAAGTGCCAGACCAATTATCCCGACTGGAATTTTTTGAATAGCTGGTTGGAAACGGACAATTTTTAGTGACTATTAAATATTTTTGAGCCATACATATGTCTGTTATTGGCACTTATAAAGTGCAATACACGCGTTTCGGCCTTACAGCCATATCAGTTGCACAGTGCTTTTCGTCTGAGCCAATCCTTTTCGAAAGAGAATCCCTCTTACACACAGGTATCGTCGAAGAATGTTTTACAAGCGCCGATAAGTGAAAAAAATCACCGAACGGGCAGCGTTGTCTCGATTGCTTTGGGTTATGGTCAGGTATATGATGCCTTTCGTTCCAAGTGTTTTCTTCAGACCACGCTCAAATTTCAAATGCCCAATGGACATCTTGATAATTGGATTAAGCGTGGTCCCATAGAAAACACTCAAAACGAAATGTATGATATACTTGTTGTAATATAGCAATCTTCTAATAATGTTGATTTAGCTAAGATCAATCTCTTTGCTGTGTCACATCGTTCACAAACAGTAACGAATGTAGTACTCAGCGCCTTTATGCGAGTGAATTCGGCGCATAATCACTTCAATTTTTCCAATAGCTCTCGAGGTCCTTACCCTATTTAATTTAGAGCAAAATCTTTCGAAACAAATGTTGTGATGGATTTCGTTATCATGAAGTAGACGAGATCGCTTAGTGAGGTGAACTGAATGTCAAATTCTGAATGAGAGCGAGGTGCGCCGGAAGATTCATTAAAGAAGAAATTTCAAAGAATGTGCCGTGTCTCAAGTGTTGCGGGCCAAATTTCGTCACCGCCTCCTCATATTTGATGCTGTGACATAAAATCTTAACTTTCCTATGAACAAATCACTTTCGGCAAGACGGCGGGGTTACGAATGCACTTACTTCAGAAAATTTGTGAAAGAAGATATCGATTTGATTAATAAAAACACAACTTTTGGTGCAAAAAGTTTTTGACAAAAAATTTCTAAGGGGCAGTAATCGAGTTTGTTGTTTAGTGTTTTCATTAACATTGTCACCTAGTACGCCCATGAAATCTCGTTTTCTGAGCGAAACCCTCTAGAACTCTAAGCAAAACTTCTACTGAACTTTGCTGGAGGACTCAGACAGGCTGAGAATCAGATGTCACGAGGAATCAACAGATATGAGAAATAAAAACAAAGAAACCGCAGCATAACTTCTTGTTGAAAACAACTGGATAAAGGCGCCACATCTTTCGTGAAACACAGAAATCCTACACTTTGATCAATTTGTCAATGCATCGAGATGAGAATGTAAAGTGGATATACTAGAGAATATCGCTAAGGTGGCGCTGACTGTGGTCTCGTTAGTCACCTTTAAGGTGTTCCAAGTTTCTCATCATGGTGGATGTTTTTGAAAATCTGTCAATTCATCGCAATTTCTTCATAAAGCACAGGCAATGCAAAATATGCTAGCGTACAATTCGTATAGCGAAGACTCATTTGATTTCTGTATTGTTCAAAGACTCTTCATAAGTCTACATTATTTTGCCAGAGCTTTGAAACGGACCACTGAACATTCTAAAATTTCGATTTGTCAAAATTAGTGATTAATTATACTTAGTGAGTATCCTTGATACCAAAGTAAACGTTAATGGCAAAAAAAATGTTCTTAAGAAAGTGCACAGAGCCCGTTCAATACAATTCTGACAGTTTTCTTCGCGGACAGCAGTAAAATTTGATCTGCAGCTATGAAATTGCTTTGCAAATCAAGAGGACTTAGAAATGAAACTATGAAATGTTTAGTGAAGGCAGAGAATCAAAATCCGCTATGGAGCATTCTTTCACTCTGCGAGTCATATCGCAACATTGGTTGAGTAAATTTGTGAAGCTTGCAATTTCACTCATTTCAAAGAAATCTCTGACTAGGAACGTATCCAGTTCAATGTTCTCTGTTTTATAAATGATGAACTGAAACCGCTAGAGTATTGAAAGCACCGGCCTTGGTACGAATTTTTATGAGGAGAAATAGATCTGAATGCGTGTTTCGATTCAATCGTTGTGCGATCCACATTTTCGCTACACCAATTTCCTTGTGTTCTAAACGATAACATACTGAGCGAATTTCAACCAAGGCTCTTACCAGACTATTTCGTCAAAGACCGTGGGAATAGAAGTGTTTCAGTAAGTTCTTTTGTGTGGTATAATGCTCTTGAGCGAGGGCTCAAATAGTTGATTGCAATGTTTGTTTACATATGACCACGTAACAACCAAACGCCATGCAATCGACAATCAGTCACACTTGGCACTTTGAAACAACGTACGGTGACTGCTTCACCATAGGTTGAGTGAGAACGTTGGTCATCGATTACCCTCTATAAGAGTAGATCTCCGATGAACTGTTTGAGCGTAAAGCCACCATGCAATTGATGAGGCTGCAAGGCCGAAACGTGGCCTGCACTATATAAATGTCCATAAAAGGTCTCATGAAAGTCTCAAAATACATTGTCTAATCACTCCTTGTATAAAAAATGTTTGAGGAGAATGATGAGCAGAAGGCGAAACCACTGAAACGCTAGCCAATATAAAGACTTGTAACGACCTCGCTTAATCTCGTTAGAGAACATAATATTGATTATCCGTGGCTAGGTTCAGTAGAATTCCAAATGCGACTACTTCAAAGGCTGCGAGCAAAACCTTTTCAATCAGCATTTGATGAAGTTAGAAAGGAAGATGAATTTCTCAGCATAAGTTGAAACAACACACGGTATATTCAAAAACTCCCGTGAAAATCTAATGAGAGGGAAATGAGACGAATGCGAGAAGTGGCAGAATATGCACAACTTTTATGATGAAGGACATGCGAAATAAGATCATAAATAAGTACCAGTATAAGAAACTTATCAAGGCAAAGAAGAATGAGATATCCCATCTAATCACTATTAGAAACCTTTTCGGGAAATATATGGACACTTGTTGCGCCTACCCTTAGTAGGGTGGCATGTTAATCACCACACTGCAGAGACATTTGCTCTGTTGTGCACTACCAATTATCTCATGAAGCAGAAAGGGTAACAGCAGGACGGTGGCCTCGGTGGTGTAGTGGTAACACGTGGTCCGATATGGGTGAAACGCGTGTTTATCTCCCGCCTGAGGTTCACGGTTGTAAATATTACTCAGCTCCTTGGATATATGAAAGCATAACTATACAAGAATGCGATAAAAGGAGTAAAATAAAGGATTTCTGCTAGTACATAATTTACGGAAGAAGATTTATTGAAACTGACGATATTTTGCATCTCTTTCTCAACTAAAAATTTATTAGATCATCAGTGTTTGCTATAGCGGACTATTTCTCAAAACGGACTGGCATGACTTCAAAACAAGTGGGAGAATGGACTTCCTGCTGCAATGTTTACAAATGTATCTTTAGATCACAGTTTTATACAACTAATATGTAACTATGAAAATACTGAACACACTGGCAACTGCCAAGTAAACTACTTTACTATGGAGTACTTTAGAGGCGAATGAAGCTAGGACGATCTGCCATAGAAAGCATTAAATCATACGCTCTCCACTGAGGAGGTCCTCTTAAGTTATAACGAGCATTCAGAACGTGAATGTGAACGAGTTGTGAAGAAGACGAAGATATCGAAACGTTAGCAAACCAGTTTGTATTTATCCCCTTCGTGGTATAAGCTCAATAATCAAAGAAAATATGTTGTGGCAGCATCAAAATTATAATAGTACCGATTATGGAAATCTTGGGGAAACTTAACGCAAGACTGTTGGGGTGCGACCAAAATTGAAACCTACGGAGCTTGAATTCGTGACTTATTCTTTTCAGAGGTCATCTAGTTCTCCACTGCACCGTCAAGGCACGCACCCTATTTTCTCACAGTCCTATTTTGCCTCTGAGAATTGTTCTTACACTTCAGATTCATCTTCTAGCAGAGCGTCACTGAAAATCTCACACATGATGTCAAAAATTCCTATCAGAATGTAGCTTTGCTCTTCCCAAGATACGATCTGTGTAGGAAACGTATATGGTTCTCTTTTGGTATTTACCCGTTTATTATAACTGACTATGAAATTCATGATGAACTTTTGTCCAGCTGCTGCTGCAAATTAACTCAATTATCCTCCACATTTAGTGGGCGAGAATCCCGTAAGCCATAAAATAGGTTACCACGGCACTCGTCATCACCTGAAAACGATGCAATTGATGGTATAGTTGACTTCATAAGCAACCTCAATCAAGAAGGAATCTCATACACATCACTTTGTACCAACATAAGTGGTAAACCATAAGAAAACCATTTACGTAAAGAAATCTCCATGGTTTCACAGCACGGCATTCCAGTCAGTACTTTTCCTCGGTAAGCAGCTAAGAGGTTGCCAGTAATTCATTGAATACAATTCAGTGGTTGATGTTTTGTCGACTTAACTTTCTTTAAAGCAAATAGAGTTCAAGATGAACTGTAATCTACTTATTCAAATACCTTCATAACTCCGCGGGGGTGATGTAGTACCGTCACCTTTTCAATGAGCAGCAATTTCGGAAACACATGCGATCAAAAAGATGAACGATAGGTTTCTGCCGAATAACTAGAAAATTGCAAGATGTTGTAACTGAGAACTAAAACTTAAAAATTGAAGTACTCTACCCAATGTTCATTACGCCTTAGTATCAATGCAAGATATGGAGTGATTTCAGCGTTACGCATTCATTAAACCACACTTTTAGCCCGCACCTCAAAATTATCATGTCCTTGTATAGCTCCAAACTTTGTGGCCAAATATTATTATCATTTGATATGCAGCGAATATAATAAATTGCAGCCCTGCGAACCCAGTCATCATAATTGAACATGTTGCTATTCTCGCCTTCATCATTTTTATACGGCTAGTATTAACGCAGTCAATAAGCAAAAACAGGTAGAACTGATATAAATCTAGAGGGCCAACTTGAAACTGATATTTGGTTACCTCATTAACACATAAGTCTCATAAATTCATTTTTATTGAAAAGTACAGTATATCTAGAAAGCTCATGCGAATACCACACAACGGCAAATATAACACAAGGCAGTTGATAATCATCACTGGTATAATGACTTAAGCATCAAACACTTTTTATTCAAAAGCAAGTTTCTCTCGACGCATATTGAGTTCGCAAAAAAGAAATCAAAAAAAGCAAAAAGAAATCGCACCTCATGCATGATTGAAATGAGCCGTTTAATGCAGGAGCTACCAGTTGTATCACCTGTAGTCCCGTTGATCGTCGAGTGACTCGAGAGTGTACCAGCAACGATTCCATTTTTTCCATGGCGTGCAAGAGTAGCCCAGTGGGCCTTCCTTGCTCTAGGGATTCGCTGGGCATCATACCTTTCCTCTAGTCTTTTCGTGAAGTAATCGGACCATCGGGCTAGTGGTCTTCCTGTAGAGCTCTTCATATTCAGTGGAATCCAGCTGGTAACGACTCCCGTCCTCGGTTGTCGTTGAAGCGCATCACGTGTCCAGCCCACCTTATTTTCGATATCCTGTCCCGTGAAACCACGTCTTTGATCCTCGATCGTTGCCGCAAATCGGAGCTTCGGGTTCTTTCTCTCATTTACAAGATGCGGGATACTAAAAGCATCAGCCTTTTGGCTGTGCGCTCAATAACGTCAAATGGCTTTTCATTCTGCTTACGTAGCGATCATGTTTCTGATTCATAGGTCAGGGCAAGGATAACCGTCGAGTTGAGACGGTGGGCACGAAGTCGGATGTTTTTTGCTTTCTTCACTATATGCTCGATGCTCTCGTACGCTCCCCATGCCGCTCGTTCCCTCCTGCTCAAATCTAGAGCTAGGTCGTTCATCATGTTGATTTTACGACCTGTATAAAAGTAACTGGAGGATTCGAAAATGATCTTTTCGTTGATCCTGAATGAGGCAGTCAAAACTCATCCGTTTGTCATGAATGTCGTTTTTGGCAGATTTATTTTAATACCGATCTTCCACAGGTGTTGTCGAAATCGGTTAACATTGGCTCCGCCTAGCTGATGCTTGCTGATGTGAAGACGATATGATCAGCGAGGCGAAGATGTTTGGATAGTCGATCGTCGATTTTCACTCCCATATTTTCCCATTCTAGTGCTGGAAGGATATTTTGGAGGGTGGCACTGAACAATTTTGGCGAAATTTTACACACTTGTCAAACCCATCTTCTTACGTCAATGATAATATTGTTGAGAATGGCGATATTTTGACCGTGAACATTTTGTATAGCTCACGAAGGATCGTTATACACCGATTAGGGACGACCTAGTCGTCCAGAGCCTCTATAACCGCTTCCTTTTCCAATGAATCAAAGGTTTTCTTCAAATCCGTGAAAATGAGACATAACGGTAGTTCGTACTTTCGTAGAACTTCAGTGAATTTTGTGATCGTGTAATTGTGGTCCATGTTACTAAATCCTTTTTCATACCGTGCAACGTTGCATGGCTGTCCTTTGTCCAGTGTTCCACCAATCCTGTTCAGGATGACACGAGTCACGAGTCTACAGACAGCGGACAGTAGTAGAGTCGGCGTCAATTGCCTATGCATAAGGTCTCTTTGTCTAAGCAACAACATATTCTTGTTTGTTTTTCATTGATTGGAACCCTGCATTTTGGCAGGTATAGAATGATGAACCAAGCCAGGGTGTTAATGAGAACTGGCGGTAGGTTCTTTGGATGCTCTGCTCTAATCCTGTCTGGACCATATGTTCTTCTATACTTCAGCGACAATACAGCATGTCAGATTTCCGAAGGGAGAACCGGTGGGACAACATATACATCTTTTCTCAATTTATATGACGGTATGAGGACACGGCTAGCGAAAACATGCCAGTAATACTGGTGGATGACTTTCTTCATTGCCCTTCTGAAAGCTGTAAGTGTACCGTCAAGGCATCGGAGTGTAGCTGTCTTGATTTTACAATTGGATAAGCCTCGCTGGCTTTGCGATTGCTTTTCTCAGCTTCTACACCTTCTGCCATGACTTTTGCTCGTCTCTCTTTAAAGTCTACTTTTATCACTTCTCTGCAGCATTTTGCAAGTCCGGATATGAGGATTCAATTGCCTGTAGCTTGTGCGATTCCACGTTGACGAATCAGCTCTAATGTCTGCGGACAGAAGTGTCTCCTCGTGACTCTGTGACTCTCGGCTTTCATGGCGCTAACGTCAAGATACACGCCTATTGTATTCTTCGTCGATGCTCGCGACAAAGGTATCTCCCAAAAGCCGTCTAATGGATCGAGTATAACCCAGCTCATAGTAGCTCTGAGTTACGTTGTTTGAATTTAAGGACTCTCTCGCCTTTCCGCGAAGAAAGGAACGTAGTGCGAAGGAGAACAGAACTTTGCGCGAAGGAGGCGATGGTCACATCCCGTGCAGAACGTAGGAACAGCAGTGACATCGGTGAGGCAAAACCATCGATTTACTAAGATGTGGTCTATTTCGTTATGTTTTTAGTCATTGGGAGACTACCACGTCCACCGTTGATAGTGAGACTTTTGGAATTGTGAGTTACCATGGATGGCTTGGGCTGTCATGATAAACTCAGGTAGCATCTCACCCTGCTCATTCCATTTCAGTTCGTGGACCCCATTGTGACGTTGCTCAAGAATTCTCCTAGATTCAGTTCTCTCGTTAAAATCTTCAACAAAGACCTTAAAGAATGCATGGTATTCTCTGTAGAATTTTCCAAGGTCCATATAGCAAGCTTCGACTTTGTCTTCGGCATAGTTTGATGGTGTTGCGTAAGCAACGGATTTTCAAAGTCGGCTTAGACCCACATCGTTTCAGCCGCAACGTCCGATACGGTTGTTAGTTGTTCAAGTGAACCAATAGTTAAATGCGATAATAATCGTATAGCAGAGGTATCGCATTTTCTAAGAAACAGTTCTTCTTCGGTGTCATAAAGAGCGTGAAAAGGATGGCGTCTTCTCGTCTCAGCTAGGCTATTGACATCGTACCTTATCCTTCTAACTTGAATTAATAAATCTTCTATAGCGGACTGGTGAGCAAGTGTTTGTGCTCGATAGGTGCAGAACGTTATTTTAGTCCATTTCAATTTTGGCAGCCTAGTTTGACCTTGGGATTTTAGCAGTCTCTCCGTACTCGTGCTACCCAGCTCAGCGCTGCCGCAGCTGCTGTACCAAGACTCTTTCGGGGTCAAGGGAGTGAGGCTCATGCTTATTGCTGTTTTTAACATTTTGATACCTAACGCATAGCTCGCTGGGCTTTAAAAGTTGGGGATGTGTGCCCACGAGTAACTTGCAAATCCCTCTTGGATGAGCGGGAGGAGCTTATTTGTTTGAAGCGACTTCTAACCGCCCCTCATGCCCGCCATATAAATTGAAAGAGGAAGAAACTGTCGTTTTACGTGTTATCCCTCCCGAAATCCGACATGTTATATCGCCTATGAAGAATAGAACAACGCCTGGTCCAGAGAAGTCTAGACCAGAACACCTGAAGAACCTATCGCCAGTTCTCATTAACACCCTGGTGTGGTTCTTCACTCGCCATCTGTCAAAACGCTGTATTTCAAATCAATGGGAAACCAGTAAGAATTTGTTGTTGTTTAGAAAGGGAAACCTTCACGACATAGGCAAATATTGCCCAAACCGCATACTGCCCGTTATCTATGAACTCTTCACTCGAGTCACCTTAAATAGGATTGATAGAACACTGGAGACAGCCATGCAACGATGCACGGTTTCAAAAAGAATTCAGTACTAAGGACCACAATTACACAATCACAAGACTCACTGAAGTTTTACGAGAGTACAAACTACCGCTTTGTCTCACTTTCACCGATTTGACGAAAGTCATTGATTCAGTGGAAACGGAAGAGGTTATAGAGGCTCTGGACAATCAGGGTGTCCCTACTAGGTACGCAGCGATCCTTCATGGACTATATCAAATGTTGACGGCAAAATATCGCCATTCCACAATAATACTACCATTGACGTAAGAAGAGGGATTTGACAGGCGGCACAAATTCGCCAAGATTACTAACTGCCAAACTCCAAAATGTTATACGAACATTAGAATGAAACAATATGGGAGTGAAAATCGTAGATCGACAATTAAACCGACGATTATCATTGCCCTGACCTATGAATTAGAAACATGGTCGCTAAGTAAGCAGAAAAAAGACCACTTGGCGTCATTGAACACGCAATCGAAGGGTTGATGCTAGGAGTACCCCCTATCTTGCAAATGAGAGAAGGGAACAGAAGTTTCGCCCTACGTCAAAGATCGAAGATCAAAGACTTTGTTCTACGGGCCAGGATATCGAAAATAAATTCGACTGGTCACGTGATACGCTTCAACGACAACCGAGGAAGAGAATCGTTACCAGCTAGATTCCACTGGATATGAAGCGCTCTACAGGAAGACCACCAGCCCGATGGTCCGATTTCTTCACGAAAAGGTAGAGGAACGGTATGATGCTCAGCGAATCCCTAGAGCGAGGAAGGCCCACTGTGCTACTTTTGCACGCCGTGGGAAAAGTGGAATTGCTGCTGGTGCAAGCTCGAGTCATTCGACGATCAACGCGATGACATATGATACAGGTGGCAGCCCCTGTATTGAATGGCGCATTTCAAACATGCATAGGGTGCCATTCCTTTTTGCCAACTTAATATGCGTCAAGAGGTTATTGCTTCTGAATAAAAAGTGTCTGAAACTTGAGTCATTATACCAGTGATGATTATCAACTGCCCTGTGTTATATTTGCCGTAGTGTGGTATTCGCATGAGCTTTCTAGATACTTATACTGCATTTTTCAATGAAAATGAATTTATGAGACTTATGTGGTAGTGAGCTGACCAGATATCAAATTCAAGTTGATCTTCAAGATTTTTCGGCTCTACCAGTTTTTGCTCACTGATTGTGTTCGTACTGGTCGTATTAAAATGATTGAGGCGAGAATAGCAACATATTTATTTATGATTGAGTGGGAGTGGAAGACTGGAATTTTTCATGTTTGCTGCACATCAAATGATAAGAATATTTGAACGCCAAGTTTGTAGCTATACAAGGATACTAAAGCGTATGAATGAACATGGGGTAGAGTACTTCAATTTTTCAGTTTCTAGTTCTCAGACAGAACCTCTCATAATTTTCTTGTTCTTCGGCAGAAACCTATCGCTCATCTTTTTGATCGTACGTGTTTTTCAAATTGCTGCTTATTGAAACGGTGACGGTTCTAGATCATCCTCCCAGAGTTATGAAGGTTTTTGATTGAGCAAAATGAAATCAGCTTGACCTCTTCTGCCTTTCAAGAACGTAAAACCGACAAACGTCAACCACTATATGGTATTCAATGAGTATCATTATAGACAACCTTGTGGCTGCTTGTCAATGTAAAGTACTGACTGGGATAAAAACTGTAGCACCGCTGGAGTAAATGATAAACTAAGTCCATTTGACAAAAGCCGTCTGCAAAGCCAAACAGATTGTCTTTATGCAGAATGCTTACTCATTCTATATTACTTACTGTTAGTACATGATATTGTTTATGAGATCACATTCTCTATTAAAGTTGCATATATAGTCAACTATACCATCAATTTAATAGTTTTCAAGTGATAGCAAGTGGTGTGGTAACCTGTTTTATTGCTTACGGGATTCCTCACCAAAAAATGTGTTAGATAACTGGGTGAATTTCGCAGCAGCTCCTGGACAGAAGTTCTTCATGAATTTCGTAGTTATTTGTAAATGAACGTGTAAATACGAGAAGAGAACCACATATGTTTCCTGCATGTATCATATCTTCGAAATAGCAAAGTTACATTCTGTTAGGAATTTTTTGACATTATGCAGTGAATGAGATAGATTTATAGATTTGTCGCCGTCTATCCTAGAGTTCCCAACTCACTTCAGATTCAACAGTAAGCAGCCGCTTCCAATCAGTACATACAGTATTTAACATATGGGTACGACAGGACGAAAGCGCTAGCTCAGCGTGCTCACCCGCGGCGAGCAGTGCTTAGTGTGGCGTGGGTGGTAACTTTGGCCATCTGTAAGAAGCTTGGTGGTTCAGTCCCCGCCACAACGCTTTACATAAAACTATTTTGGTGTCAAATAGAATTAGAATTACTTTTATGACGCAGCCATTATAGCAAAAATAATGTCGAATTTTCTAACTTTTCATCACTTTTTGATACACAACGTAGATCTATGGAATGATAACGGGTATCCAACTTTTTTCGAAATCCTTTCTATAAAGTTGCCAGATTCGGACTCGAAACCATATCTCTATGTGTATGACTTTTTGAGGAAACTTTTATATAATTAGATGCAATCAGTTAACGGGAAAATGTATGTTAGTTCCGTTAATAACCATAAATCTATATATCTTGTTAAATACGAGTGATTTCCAAAATAACCGAGGGGTTTTTTTCATAATCACGTCTATAGAATAAATTGCAGTACTGGTCCACACCAAAGATAATAGCAAAGAACTGCAGTGGAGCGTCATGGGAGAGGATCGAGCCATAAGCTTCTTCACGGTAGCCGGCATCAATAGCGACTGAGTAAGCATCGCCTCGCGCGGTGGCTGCCGCGGCTAGCTCCGTTAGCCTCTCCCTCAGAGTGTTAAAGCGGCGAACGACGAAGCAGACAAGGTGTTTTAAAATGGTATCAGAGAACTAGAAGCACTATATAATTTGTTTTTCACTGTTAGGTGCCTGAAGAGCTGTTCACTACAATAATTACCTCAAGAGCTGACATCAGTTAGTCACTTGTCCTCAACAGATTCGCTAGGATAATCTTTTTTTTTGTTGTTCAAAGTGCATGTTATCTCTTTTGAATGAAATCCTGCAAAGCATGCTGCTAAGAGGGAAAAAATCGCTATTTTAGTGCTAGAACTGATAGGACTTTTTATCAGGTTTTCAAGTCAGGCGTTGATTGTTAATCAATTGTCGCAAAATTTTGTTCAGATGTTGTTCAATGAACCCTTCAACACAATCCTGAGGTAATAACTTGGAAAAAGCCCACTAAAAAGCAGTACATACCTTCGATAAGAAAAGTGAACACTAGAAGCACTATCACACGAAATGCTAACACAATCAGCAAAATGCTTCTTTCTCGTCAGTCTATTTTCATTCTCGCATTTCCTTAGCGATAATGCTCCAGGTGCACACTTAGTTTCTTCGAAATAGTTCGAATCTTTGCTTCTAATAGTAAAAAGTTTTAATTTAGAAACCACAGAAATTTGCTAATGACCCGTGCTGTTGCATGAATGTTGCTTAAAAGCACGCTAGTACTCCTAAACGCTACTGAAAGTTCTACCTTTCCTTTTCAAAAATGCTTTCAAATCTGCACATCTACCCATTGTTGGAGAACGATTTGTTGAAAACGGTCTAAAATTGCCTTCCGCGTTCACTATGTGTTAGATGAAAGCTTAACACACATCCGCACATTAGTGCACGTTACAGGAAATGTGTGGAAATTGTTGTAATGGGAAATGGAGGGAAGGGCACTGATATTGGAAGTTCAATCGTTTTAACATACCGGATGAATATTTATTTGATATTCAATTTGTTCTCTTGAGCTACTACCAAGATTCTCGGATACTTCACTAAGTTGCTGATGAATTGAAACTGCAATTGGGTGATTAGTGAAGCAGATGATTGAAATAGTATCTTCCACTATCATCTCAACACTCACGATTTTTAGAGCTTTGGAATGTTGGAGAAATTATGTAATGCCTGCAATGAGTTTCTCAGTGAAATTGATAAAGCTCTGAGTAATATTTCTCCCAACGTCACCATTCTGCAGCTCCTGTGCAATGTAAGTAAGATCAGTACAAGTATTTCAGCATAAAGAGTAATGTTATTGGAAGATAATTGATAGAATAAGGTATTCAGAACTATTCGAAGTTACATCTCATCGATCATGAAAATTGCTCAGTAAATCAGGGTAGTTTCAGATGTGGTGCCAGTTTCTTGCACAGTCTGGAGTAGACTGTGTTTCCACTGTTATGGAAATGGCACAGATTTTAGTTTTCAACCTTATGGGACTTGCCAGCGTATCGGCATGTGCCCCCCTGATAGGGTAACCCAGTCATAAAGTATTTTCATATCTCACCAATAAATTATCTTTCAGAATAGTCTGTAGCACAATCTCAAATCCTCAAAGTGCTGCCACTTCGGGGAGATCTACTCTATCAAACACTGCAAAACAAAAATTCAACATGGAGAATCTTCACAACACCGTATTGGTAAATGTGTAGACATGGAAATAAAATTAGCCATCTACAAGGCAAATTCAAATCGCGCTTGGAGATGAAACAGTGGCGGCTATCGTTTTGCTGTAAACCTATTTGATGTTGGAGCAAATTTTGCCTTCTCTGCCAATGTTTCCAAGTATAAACAAGTGAAATCCTCACGAAAGATCTCACATGCCAAAGTTTGTGTCTTAAAGATACTCCAGTTGCGAACACCTCGACAGTGTTGGACTGGCCACTATATCAAGTGCGCAAAATACGGTAATTCCACATTTGTTACAAGATATACTGGCCCATGAACACTCTAGAAAATTGGAAATCATTTTTATATGACCGCCTATTGCGGTGTTATGATATTTTTAATTAACTCAATGATGTAAAGTGTTGTATTGTTCCAGGATATGACATCATTGGGTTCATTGAAAACATCATAACACCACAATAGGAGGTCAAATAAAATGATTTCCAATTGGTTATTGGAACACAATATCTGTCAACAAGGTGGGTTCAATGTCGATAATGACTGCCCCGCCACACCGTAGGTACGGTTGGTTATTGACAGGTAAAGCGTTGTAGCGTAGAAAGAGTGGAGTGTAATGCGAGCGTCGGTGGTGCAACGATCTAGCAGATGCTTCCGGAAAGAGTTAGATCTGGGTTTAGATCTCGGCTGACGCAAACGTCTTTGCACACCACTCTACTCTAGAAAATCTATATTCCACGATGCAAATGCGAATTGGAAAAGAGCCTGAAGACTGTGAAGTGGTGATCACCGTGAATCTTTTCTCAGAAAGGTACTGTATGTGCTATTGCATGAATTTGCTAAGAATTTTGTGCAAAATGTATGCACGAATAACAGCATGTAGACATTAGAAGTTTTGTGCAGAAGGGGTCATTTGATTACACACTACTACCAAGCTCTTGATAGTTGACTTTGTCAAAAGTATACCGAAATAATCAATGCGAGTAAAAGGTTTTGATCACAAGTAGAATTTACAATTGAAATTTCGAATTTGTGTTTAATGTCACCACCATCTCCGACTAAGCGAGAAGAAGAAACGAGTGAAGATGGTCGTTTATGCATCCAGGTAATTCATGTCTAACTATTAGTTCAAGCAAAAGTTTTGAACAGTGGTAAAATCTAAAAAAAAATCTGATCTAAATGCTAGAGTTGCACATTCTCTTCAATGACATGGCAGGAAGTGTTCATCACCTCGTAAACGAGAATCTTGAAAACATTGAATATAATTTATCAACAACTAGACGTTGTCTTGAATGTTATGGAGAGCTTGAAAAATATTAAGTTAAGGAAAAATTTCTCAACACCAGCTGATTAATTATAAACATAAATTTGATCAAGAACGACAAGATTATTTTTCAAAATAATGTTATCATTATCTTTATATCAAAAATCATTATCCACGATCCGCGAGCTTCCGGATCTTCTCGAAACCGCCATTCTTTGGATTTTGAACCAACGAAACTCCTGGCGTGCCTCTTCAACTTGATCAAATCTTTCATTGGCGCCCACGCAGGAAATGTTCCATTGAACGGAAACGAGACCGTAATCGGACGATACATCACCTGAACTGTAAGCTGGGCGTGTTAAGACATCGTATTCCTCTAATTCATCGGACTTTTTCTTAGCCTTCTTTGCTGTGTGAGGTTGAGCAATGCCTTGCTGAAACAGCGTTGCTTTCGACGAATTAGAATCGGGTATTTTGCCTTCAACGCATCGTAGACTCGGTCCAGCTGCTCGCAATAATGGAACAAGTTCGAAACGCAGGACAACCGCAAAATTCCACCAAACGCAGATCATTACCTTTCAGCCAAACGAAAATTGGCGTGCAATTGATGGTGGAACATGACCTTTTAGAACCCAAAGTTTGCTTTGATCGTGTTGCCGTGGTAGTTTTTCATGGACATCTTCCTGAGATATTCCCAGAAATATACGATAGTCGATATTATGCCATACAAACATGAAATTTGAATTTTTCGCGGGTATTAAGGGACTCTCCCTTACCTTAGTATGATAGTGTTGCATGTATTCGAGAGAAATCTAGAGAAGTGCGTATAAGCGCTAATCAGAAATATGATCGTCAGTGCATAGATATTCAAGTTAGAGATTGTATATGACGATCTTTACTTGATAACGTTGTGCAACATCATTGAGAAAAACTGACAGTTGATAATTTTTCCGAAATAATGTATGCTGATCGCATGATAGAAATATTGGAAGTATTGAACTGTCTCCTAATTTCTTTCGCGTTCTGCACTTTTGTTAATTTAATTGATAACTACTCCAAAAAATCAATTAATCAACATTACAATCTACCATGACTAGTGATATGCAACCATTTGCAGGCGAACGGATGCGTCCTTCTCGAAAAGAACGACTAACGAACAAAAATATGATGAGGTCATTCTTAAACAGGTTGTAGTCTTTGAATTTTGCCTCCCGCAGATGCTGCTTTAGGAAGTGAAAGAGGTGACATCTGATGGAGCATTATCAGAATAGTAGATGTTGAAACCGTGGCCGAGCAAAGTTTTTCCAAAATGTGACGAGTTAACTTTGCATTGTGAGGTTGAGCGTTATCATGAAGAAGGGCGACACTGAGCTGTTTTGGACACTTCTCCCGCAGTATGCTCCATCTTTCAGAGTTGTCCTCCGTAGACGGCGACAGTAATTGTCTGCTTGTTGCAGAGCAGTTCTCAAAACAGCGTGCTCTGCCAATTCAGAGAATCGAGAACATAATTTTCTTAGCATAGCACTTGGTTGAGCTGGCGGGTCTTTGCCATTAGCTCTCCAGTGGCGCGGCGTGAGTTGTTCGTGTAGTAGATTCAGGGCTCATCCTCAGTGACATTCTAATTGACAAAGTCTTCTCTACGTGGTCGGAGCAGATGACTCTGCAGATGGTCACACATGCTGCGCTGTCGTGGCTGGTCAATGCAAGAGACGTCCATCACGACCATTTTTGCGCGAATCCCTTTCATTTTGATAGCGAGCGATAGTGCTACAGCCGTAGTAAGTGCTTGCTCCAAATCTCTAATATCCGCATCCGGATGAACTTTGAGTTCGTGCCGCAGAGCACTTCATCAAAGGCAAGTGGCTGTTCAGAGTAGGATTGACTTTGGCAGCTTGTATCGCCTTCGTCAAAGCACCTGGATCAATGGGTCAAATTCCCATTGGTAATGTCTGGCCCAAACACTGTTTTGATCTTCTCGGTCGCTTCTTCATACTGGTCTTTTTCTTGTAATCGTGAAACATAGTCGAGACTCACTGGCACTGGTCTATTTTGAACTCTAGTTGATTAACGCGGCGAGCGTACTCTTTTATACCTCCTGGCTAAAGCTGCAAAAGCATTGTTGAGTATGACGTAGCTTTTTGGCATCACCTCGATCTGAGATAGAAGAACTCAATAAGGCATACGTGAAAAAAGTCATAGAGCAACCTAATAATTGCTCTATGAAACATTGTCGTAGCATAGAGTGTGCGGCTATGAATGCTACAAGGAGAAGTGCAGCGTAAGTTTCAAATACTTCCAAATTCCAACAAAGATTTCATGATTAAGAAAAAAAAGACGTTGATAAAAAAACATTCATTCGTCCAATCGTCTCTGAGACCTCGTTTATGAATTCAATATAATTTGATAGAGTGTTTTGATTCTTTAAGAGGTTTGGTATGGCAACTTGCGTGGTATACGTAGATTTCGGCGCTCCCGTACGTTTCATCAGTACCACGTGTCCTGCTGCTCACTTATACTACTATTGGTAATCGACGCCGAAATGTATCGCTCTGGCAGAAATGAGCGCTTAAACGTATGCATATCAATCGAGATACCACACCAGACCTCTCGAAAGGTTAAAACATTTTAACAAACTTATTAATTTCTTTGGCTGACGCATTGACGCGTTTCGCCTTCTTCAGAGTCGATTGACCCGAGCCGATGTTCTACAGTCGTTCGCCCTCCATTTGCTACTTGCCTTCGTTGGCGTTCGAGTCGCATCTTCTTTGGGGAAATACCGCTTAAATAATGAACGCATTGAGCAGTAATCCTATTATACAGGATGGTTGTGGATGAGTGAGATTTTCCCTAATATGAGTTTGTTTTTTTAGCAAACAATCTTTCTTCAGCAGTCCGTCTATTCTCCGGCAAGTAGTGTTGTAATGAAAAGATTCAGTTGAAACGACAATGATGGCGAGTGCCACAACGAGAACGAATGACTGTGATGCATTGGTTCGATTCAATCGGCTTGAAGAAAATAGATCTAGAAGAAGAGAAGAAGACCAAGAAAGTTCAAAAGCCCTAAAAAAGGCTTTACTTCTTCATTAAGTTGTAGGAATTCCACAAATAGCGTGAACTCCGAATTGAACTCAAATAAAATCGATTGCTATTATTTGTGTACTAAAGAAAGTTGTTGTCATCAATATTACATAATTATTTAGGGAAAATCATTGACACGCCTGTCAGGAATGAGCAGCTAAGGAAACTATACCCGTGAGCAAATCGTGGCTTCAGCGGGTCCACAATCGGCAAAGGTGTGAGTTTCCTCGCGTGCATCAACCTTGAAGGTCTTCGCAAATTTCACGTGTTACTGTGGCAACTCTTTGGAAATTTCGTTTCATTCATGAGTAGAAAGGAATGCTAGGGGAGCAGGTTTCAATAGCAGTCTCGGAATTAGGCAAACTGAGGAGTTCCCAAAGGCGTCCTACTAATACGAAAGGTCGTCATGGGAGGGTTTTGGGAGAGGTAGTCAAATTAGCAGCTTGCTTAGCACCTTGCGCCCTAATACGCCTCTCCACTAATTACTGCGCTACCTAGTCCCAGTTCTGAGGCAGTTCTTCTAATTCAACGACATGTTTAATACAAAGAGATGTCTTCAATAACAGGATTCGGCTAGATTTTATTCGCAGTAAATAAGCAAATGACTTAGAAAAATTCCGAAAGGTCAACTTTCTCTAAACCCTCAGTATGTCAATAATAGAAGATTGTGAAAGTAACAGGAATAGCTCAAGACTTATCTATATTCTAAGCTTCACGAGGTTGGTATATTTTTCCCTTTTGATTGCTCTTCTTATACCATTCGTTTTGAGTATTTTCTCAAGACCACAGCTCAAATTCCAATATGCCATAAAATCATTTTTGAGCCACACATGTCGTGTGGTCTGTTAAAAAAGGGCTACTTATGAAGCCCGATACACGTGTTTCGATCTTGCAGTCTCGTCAGTCGGGCAGTTACCCTTTCTCGTTTTTTTTTTTTTTTTTTTCTAATCTCAGTGGGGTGCCCCTTCCCCACATTAAGAGTCAGCAACGACAAACGTCTTACACGTTATGTCCAGTGAGATTCTCAATAATTTCATGGCATATTGCAACTTGAACTGTGGTCCAAAGAAAACACTCGAATCGAATGATATGATATATCGAATATACTGGCCAAGAGCAATCGAGTGCACAACACTCTGTGTTCAGTGATAATTTCACGGGACATAGGGTGTAAGACGTTCGTCGTCGCTAACTCTTAGTGTGGGGAAGAGGCACCCACGGATATTAGCAAAAGACGAGAAACGGTAGCTGCCCGATTGACGAGACTTCAAGGTCGAAAAACGTGTATCGGGCTTCATAAGTCAGCCCTTTCTTAATAGAGCACACGATATGCGTGGCTCAAAAATGATTTTATGGCATACTGAGATTATCCATGTTTTCGGTCGATGGGTTCTCTTGGTTGCGTGTGGCTGCGTTTCGGCAAATACGCCTCCTTCAGAGCCGTGTAATCTACTCTAGGACTCTCTAGTCTAGGAAAAAAAGAGACTAGACTACATGGCTCTGAAGAAGGAGTATTTGCTGAAACGTTAGCCACAAGAAACTAAGAGAACCCATCGAACCGAAAACGAAGGACAGTCGATCGGGAAAAGATACCAACCTCATGAAGCCAAAATAAAGATTAATTGTTGAGCTATTCTTTATATTATCACTTTTTAAAAAAATTATGTATCTAACAAATAGAAAATTTTTACAGTTTCAGTAGCTATGATGGAGACTGAATTATCAGTGGGAACACAGTAACCAGTGTGTGCAAATCGGCGATGCAGAATATGTGTATAAACGCCATGCCCAGGACCTACGATGCACTGCCTATACAGCATTTGACAATAGGTGGAAAAATTAGAGCAGGATCCATTTTTTCCTGCTCCCGCTTTTATACTGGTGGCAGAAAATTATTTTCACACATTTAATTTCATCATGGTCACTTGGTCAACATAAATGTGGCAAATATTCTGAACAGAGCGGCTGCCGTCCTGAGATCTGGTCCCTATTCCAAACTTCCCTAGCTTGCCCGTTACCATTTTCTAAAACTATGCACAAATGTGATATATCCCAATCTAATGAAGCATTTAGCTATATGATCTATGTTTTCAACAGTGAAGCGTACGTCTTCGAGTCAAAATTATCTTTGATGTAACAACTGAAGTAGTTCAAAACTGCATACATCTTCAATGTAGATAGAACGTTTATATCTCACCGAATGCGTACGAATCGCGCCCACTCCATGTGCTGTTGACTCCCCTGGTTTGATGAACAGTTAAACGACGATACCCAATGGAGCGAGCACAATTCAGCATCATTTCGAATCCATTCATAAAGAAAGCAACACCATAGCCTCGTCATTAACTCTATTTACGTGTTTTCATGGAGCCTTGATATCGGCAACCACTAATAAACCAATTATGATTAATCATGTAGCCTGTGACGGCACAGGTAGGTATTAACTTTTCTTTGATGATATATGCAGAGCTCCCCTATGGAGATCGACTTCATGTGTAATACACTAAGGTTCTCCTGTCTAGTACGTTAGCGATTTTGAAACACAATGAGATGGCCAATTTCTGAAATTAAAAGTGGAATATGTTACCACTGGGTGCTATCCATAACAGTTTGTAGCGACTTGACTATCAATGCAGCAATATAAACAGCTATGAATATCACGAAAATTTCATAGATAAATAGATCTTCAATCAAGGTGCTCAATGGAATCCTATTTTGAGATTGCAGAAAGGTAGCGGTAGAAAAGGCTTATGTTGACCTAAAGTGTCCGTGAGCGGATTACAGACAATTGATATTTTTGTTTAATATAGTCTGTGAGATAAGAGCGCATGTGGCGTAGTGGTATTGCGCTATACGTCGCACACGAAGTCATTAGTCGATCCCGCACTCATGACTCACTAAGCCATCCATCTCTCTGGAAATCGGCAGATTGGTACTATCTGGTCTCAGAATTGTCTGAGAAGATAAGCAGCACTCACTCGATTCAGTGGGAGGCCACCGCGGTCTTTGTAAAGGCCAGACATTCATTCATTCGCCTCAAGCGAAGTTAAAAATTGAAGACGAATGCATGACGCATCTCTCAGGGATGAACGCCAAGAGCTTTAGTTAACAGTTATTCATAGTCTGTGAGGGCGTTCCAAGCTTTTTAAGGTTGATAAGTTAGAGCAATACGTAAGTTTCGACGAAGTCGCCCGCTTCACCAGTGGCCCATGCTCTACACTGAACTCTTCTATTTATGGTGATAACCCATGATATTATCCTAATAGCAATGTTCAAAAAAGACACGTTTTTAATGCTTCAAAAATGAGATGGATGTTTTAGTTTGTTGACAAGCTTTCAGAAAGTTGTTTTGAATTGAATCATTATTATGACTAATATTTTGGCGATTTCGTCTTCATCACAGCCTTGCTGATTTGAGTCAAGTGTTCACAATAGTTGTTCCTTTTGTCTAGATCCAGAAGAATCGACTGTTGTGAGTTGTAGGAGTGAAGTATCGATTTCACAAAATTATCAATGGGATTTGCAACACCGGCGTGTGACCATGACAACAGTGAGCTTACCAGCTGTTGTCTAGGAAAGTACTCTAACGTTGAATTCAATTTAAAAAATTTACCACAGAGAATATAGAGCAGTCGCGCTTCAGTGTAAAAGACTCGACTCGAACCACATTCGAGACCCAGAATGTTCGTATGAGTGACTGCGGACAACCTATTCGAATCATCGCCTTCGTAGGAAACGAGACGTATAAATGTTAGTCAAATCAATTTCTATATACCTCCTGTACTAAGTTAATAATCAAGGAAACCTTAACCAAATGGGAATGCCAACGTAAAGGCGCGCGTGGCGCAGTGGTAATCTGGAAAACGCACGTCTTCGATGAAACGATAGCGCACTCGGGGCCCATAGAGCCCTTCATTTCTCCGGGGTTGATGAATTAGTACCAGAGTTGTTCAAAATGATGATAGTAGTGACTTCGTAGATCAATGGGCCAGAATGAGTCATACGAAAAGCCAATAGCTCTCATGTCGAGATCGAAGGAAAGTTAGTTTCCAAAATTGATCCATGGCATAGACTGTTTTTAAAACCTCGCAGTGAACATTCACTCTGATTTTTAAGAATGTTAAAAGCCTTACCCGAGGTTAGAATGGCAGGGTCACGCACCGGTGTTTTCGAGGTCTCGCCCTCCTCGTCAGTAACTCACGCCCCACATTAAGACCCGCATTGTAGCAAGGAGGGAGGCGTATGTGGTGATGCCACAGTGTACAATAACACTGTGCCATCATCACTTCTCAACCGGTATCTCAGCTGGTAGAACAAAATTGATCCATGTTCTACCAGCTGAGATTCATCGACTGAGAAGTGATAATGGCACAGTGTCATACGCCTCCCTCCTTGCTACAATGCAGAGCTTAATGTGGGGCGTGAGTTACTGACGAGAAGTGCGAGACTCCCGCAACACCGGTGTATGACCTTAGGGTACCAACCTCGGGTAAGGCTTTAAACATTCTTAAAAATTAGTTTCCACATTATTTGAAGAAAGTAGCTAGACAAAAGCGCAAAATTTTACAATAGTTGTAATTTTGAACTCGTAATCACTCCTTCCAGGGGCTCACTAAGTTCTCCATTGCACCACCGTGACTTTCGCCCTGCCTCTCTTTCAACCGTTTTCAAAATTTTTCTGCACCTGTCAGCAAACACCCGTTAATAATCTAAAGGGCACAAATCAGTTTATATCTCACTGAAGGTGAAAACGTTATAAAAATCGTAAAAGTGACACTCTCCCAACTTCAGAAGCACATAGTAGTTACGAAAATATTCCCGTGTTGATATTTCATGTCGCCTGACAATGCAATCAAGACGGCACGGAGCTGCTTATTCAGTGTTCTACAATAGTCGTACAATTTCACTACAGTGGTCGATTTTACGATGCTGACTGCGTCTTCGATTTATCATACCCAATGAGCAAGATCGCAAGAAATTTCTTCTTTTTCGATTTGTCATTACCCCTTAAAACTAGGTAAAGCTCTGTTTTCTTCGAACACTACGAGAACGCTATATCAATAGAATTATGGAAAATTTTTCAGATAGATTTCACATTCTTTTTCTGTGGAAAAGACGACATGGATCATTCATCAATACACGGGGACTGCAAAAAACTTTATCTTTGGTCAGTAGGCAATGCCATTTAGAAGGCAAAATAAAACGTTGGTCGAGAGTGTTGGGTAGTTACGGCATCAGACGAATTCTAAAGGAACGGTCGCCTAAAGGCCCGTTCGGCACATCATTTATAAAGCAGAAATGGCCAAATTTTTGACAACATTCAGGGCTGAAAATAAAAGTGGAATATCTGGCTTCAAATAAGAGTCAGCTAATGAGCAAATCACTTTGCAAAACTGGATCTGCTTGAGCTAACCTTCATGAAAGCCCTTAGTTTCCGCTGATTGAAATATTCCTATAAATTACCTTACATTCTATTCAAACGATTACAGCAGAAAACATTCTCAAAAATCTACAAGTCCATTGTTTTAACACATTCTTTTGCTTTACATGTATGAGCCATCCCAATCTAATGAAGTATCTAGCTATGCGATCCATAAATTCAACAGTGAAGCGTATTTTTTCGAGTCAGAATTAACTTTGATGTAACACTTAGAGTAGTTCAAAAGTGCATATATCTTGAACTGTAGAAGAGAACGTTCATATCCCATCGAATGCGCACGGATCGCGCCCACTACGTGTGCTATAGACTTCCCTGGTTTGTTGAACGGTCAAACGGCGGTACTCCACATACATAATCCAATGGACGGAACACAATTTAGCATACATTCCGAATCCATTTATGAAGAGAACAACACCCACAGCCCTGTCATTAGACCATAGACCCTATTTACCCATTTTTCAAGGAGCCTTGATATCGACAACCACTTATAAACCAATTTATGATTAATCATGTAGCCTGTGACGGCACAGGTAGGTATTAACTTTTCTTTGGTGATATATGCAGAGCTCCCCTATGGAGATCGACTTCATGTGTAATACACTAAGGTTCTCCTGTCTAGTACGCTAGCGATTTTGAAACACAATGAGATGGCCAATTTCTGAAATTAAAAGTGGATTATGTTACGACCGGTTGCTATACATAACAGTTTGTAGCGGCTTAACTTTCACCGCCGCAATATAAACACCTATGAATATCACGAAAATTTCTTAGATAAATAAATCTTTAGTCAAGGTGCTCAATGTAATCCTATTTTGAGATAGCAGGAAAGTTACGGTAGAAAAGGCTTATGATGACTTAAAGTGTCTATGAGCGGATTACGGACAAATGATATTTTTGTTTAATATAGTCCGTGAGAAGTCATTCGAAAAGCCAATAACTCTCATGTCGAGATCAAAAAAAAGTTTTGATCCATGGCATCGATTGTTTCTAAAACCTCTCAATAAACATTCAGTGTGATTCTTAAGAATGTATAAAGCATTAACCGAGGTTAGTATGCCAGGGTTTATGCACCGATATTTCGGAGGTCTCGCCATCCTCGTCAGTGACCGACGTTCCACATCAAGCCCTGCATTGTAGCAAGGACGGTGGCGTATGTGCTGACGGCACAATGTACAATGACACTGTGCCATCATCACTTCTCAGTCGATAGATCTCGACTGGTAGAACAAAATTGATCCATGGTTCTAACAGTCGAGATCCATCGACTGAGAAGTGATAATGGCACAGTATCATTGTACATTGTGCCGTCACCACATGCGCCTCCGTCCTTTCTACAATGCAGGACTTAATGTGGGGCGGTCGGTCACTGACGAGATGGCGAGACCTCCGAAACATACGGTGCATAACCCTGGCATACTGACCTCGGGTAAGGCTTCAAACATTTTCAAAAATTAGTTCCTAAAACATTCAAAGAAAGTAGCTACACAAAAGCGCAAAATTCTACACTAGCTGTGATTTTGAACTCGCGATCACTCCTTCCAGGGTTCTACTAAGTTCTCCACTGCACCATCGTGACTTTCGCCCTGGCTCTCTTTCAACCGTTTTCAGCATTTTTCTGTATGCACCTGTTAGCAAACACCCGTTAATAATCTATAAATTTCAATGAAGGTGAGGAGGTGAGGACGTCGATAAAAATCGTAATTTTAACTTTCTCCTAACTAGAGAAGCATATAGTAGTTACGAAAATATTCCGTGTTGATATTTCATGACGCCTCTCAATGCAATCAAGACGGCACGGAGCTGCTTATTCAGTGTTCTTCAATAATCGTAAATTTTCAGTACAGTGGTCGATTTTATGACGCTGACTGCGTCTTCGATTTGTCATACCCAATAAGCAAGATCTGCAAGAAAATTCTTCTTATTCGATTTGTCATTACTCCTTAAAACTGACTAAAGCTCTGTTTTCTTCAAACCCTACGAGATTGCTATATCAATAGAATTGTGAAAAATTTTTCAGAAAGATTTCACATTCTTTTTCTGTGGACGAGACGACATGGATCATTCATCAATACACGGGGACTGCAAAGAAATTTTATCTTTGGTCAGTGGGCAATGCCATTTAGAAGGCAAAATAAAACGTTGGCCGAGAGTGTTGGATAGGTACGGCATCAGACGAATGATAAAGGAACGATCGCCTAGAGGCGCGTTCGGCGTATCATTTAGAATGACCCATCTTCGACAATATTTAGGAGTGAAATCAAAAGTGGATTATTTGGCATCAAATAAGAGTCAGCTGAGGACTCAAACACTTTCAAAAAGTGAATATGCTCAAACTAACCGTCATGAAAGACCTTAGTTTTCGCTGATTGAAATGTTCTTGTAAATCACCTTACATTCAATTCAAACAATTACAACAGAAAACAATTCTCAAAAATTTTATAAGTCCATTGTTTTACTGTTTTTGATAGTGCTATTGGGTGGCATGGAAAACAGTCAATCTTAATTGGTAATTAGAACCGTGTTTCATCTTTTTCTAGGAAATGCCATAGGGTTTGCTGACACAATCGGTGGCCTTGTATCGCAGAAAGAGTGATAGAAGAACAGGAGCAGCGGTAGTGCATTGTTTACACGCGCTCTCGTAGAGGGTGAGAGCGCACTCAACTCCAGCCTGATGTTCAACAGAGTTCATATCACTCACTACGATTGCATGTATAGTTGTAGCGTCGTACCGCTGAGAAAAAAGTGGGTAGATGTGCAATATCTGCGAATGTTGTTCTGCATTCTTTTAACATTTGTTAACTATAAACTAATTTTTCTTGTAGTCAAAAGCGTTCCACAACATCACGTTTTTGCAATATTACCCTTTAAGAGTATGAATAACATTTTTCAGTTCTTTACTCACTCTCGTTTTTCTCTTCCTCATCCATTTCTTCCTTCCCGCTTCATCTCTTTCTTACCAAAGAGAAAGAAAGAAAGTTTCGTTTCGTGAACATCGCAAAAAGAAAATTTTTTCACATAACCTTTATTTGTGGTGCCAAGATATAGTAAAGAACTTGAGCACTAGAACAAAGTGTGTTAAAATAGTTCCGAAAATCTCAACAAAACTGACTCTAGTGTGCGGAATAAAAAGTCGTTGTGAGTTATTGATGATTTCTTTTCCATTGATATTCGCATTACCGGTGCAGTAACAAAAACAATAAAAGGCTGTCATCTCTTTCGTTAAATAGAATGTTCTGGAGAGGCCTAGTAGCTGCACTTCCAAATTCTAATCTCATGAAGAGTGCAATATGAAGCATTTACACAAGTGGTCAGGTAAAATGTTGTTAATAGTGAGAATCTTTAAAAATAGATTTCTAATCTGTGACAGCTTTCTTGAAATAAAAGAAAGTTTCTTTCACAAAACGTGATCAATTCCTAGAGATTATTCAAGAAAGGTCCGAGGTAATTCATACAACTTCGATAAGTGTTCATGAGAATATCATCAAATAGGTATTGATGCCAATTACCACCCACCTCTTTCGTTACGAGTGTTTTCTCAAGACACGCTCAAGTTTCAATATGCCTGATAATCATTATTTGAGCCACGCATGTCAGTGGTCTGTCAATGAGGGCTGACTTATAGAGCCCGATACACGTGTTTCGATCTGTGCGATCTCGTCAGTCGGGCAGTTACTTTTTCTCGTCTTTTGCTAATCTCTGTGGGTGCTCCAGTCCCCACAATAAGAGTTATCGCGAAGACGAGAAAGGGTAACTGCCCGACTGACGAGATCGCACAAATCGAAACACGTGTATCGGGCTCTATAAGTCAGCCCTCATTGACAGACCACTGACATGCGTGCTTCAAGTAATGATTATCAGGCCATACCACCTATCTGTTCGATTTATCATGCGTAAGAAGAAAAATGTGGGTGAAGTTCGTCCCAGAATATCCTATTTTGGATGTTTTTGAAAGACCAGACTCAACGTCTAATCAAAGCTGCTGTATGTTATGGAAAATATCTCGGAGAAAGGTTCTAAAAATTCTCCTTGTACAGCTTCCACAATAGCTTCCCAAAATTGGTGAAGGATCCCATTGCTAATCACCGAGGAAAGTGATAGACAACTGATAAACATCTCTAGATACAGATGAACTTCACACCCACGGAGAAAAATTTTTTGTGACACTCATTTCAAATATCTTTTGACAGTGTTTTTGCTCGCCACTCAATTCATTTTAAGTATATAGGAAGCATCTTAACACTGCGAAAAATGCTATAATATATATATATATATATATATATATAAATATATATATATATGAACATTTGGTGAAGAGAGAGACGATTAGGAGTGCAAGGACGTCCTGCATTCCAGAAAATAATTATCCTGATCTCCCAAAAACACAATGGCAAGGAGAGTAAGATATTTTAAGTAGATTGATATCCTCCCCACACACAGAGTTCAATGACATTTATGGTTTTCTATTCACGCCAACAGAAAAATAGGAGATGTGGACAACGATCTATACGAATTTCCTATATTGTAAACTTAAAACATTGAAAAATGAGGCAAAGCTAGTCGCAGCTCAGTGTCGCATGCGATCGCCTCCACAAGAGCACACCATCTGTACCAGTGCAGTGAAGGAATTATGGTGATTTCATAGCACGCACTCTCTGAAGTTTGTTCAAGCTTTAGTGGAAATTCTGTTTTTTTCCTAAATTAGAATTTGCTGGTGCGAATGTCGTGTGCCAAAAATTGTACTCCGTTTTGTCCATCAATGTATATTCAGTAACATACTTTCTTCTCAAGAGTGCACTATTAGCGATAGCATTTGTTCCGCATTTCCATATTTGTACGAATGATGCAATCTGAGACAGTAGTATTAAGAAATATCATGGGCGGAGCAGAATTGAGGCTGTATAAGTAGAGGATTGAGCGCGTTTGATAGATATTGTTGCTATCATCACGTGGCTGTCAATAACATTGGCATACATCATTCATTTCCTGATTTCCATGTAGTTTGGAGTAAAACCCTGTAATTTCGAGTAGTCTAATTGTTTGAGGCTAAGTCTAGTGTAAATTTGGAGTAG